>VYZU01023897.1:100607-198565 GCA_013401355.1 Ceyx cyanopectus | reverse complement strand
AGCTTATAGTTTCCTTATCCATAGCAAGACCTCTTGGGCAGACTCAGAAAGCACAAGAACACAAGTGACTGACATGCTGACAGGAAAGTGCAAAACAAATACTAATAAAGCAGTAAAACTAAATTAAGATAGTGCCCTTATTTTGGTCTTCTTCCTTTATCTTCTTTACCCCTTGAGAATTCAGTGGAAACAAAAAAAATTTTAACACTCAAGTTGGAAGGCATTTTTAGTGATAAAGTGTTGTGTGCACTTCAGAAAGTGTAGTGGAACCAGCATCTTGAAAACCTGGTGACAGAGATTCCTGTCAAAGTTTCCTGAAGGACCTGTGGGAGGAAGTGAATTTCCATGCCTCATTTTTAATCATAAATAAATATGAATTCTCTCTGTACAGGAACACCTTTTTTTTTCACTAGTCATTGGTCATTTTGACTATTGCAGATGCTGCCGTGCAAACACAAGTCATAATTGACAGAGAACACATTTCTTTAGACTCTAAGTAGATTCCAGAGTCACCACAAAATCTTTCCTGGCACTTGTCTTATTCATCATATGGTCTTATCCTTTCCCAGCGGGTCTCAGTAGGAAACCTGCAGAAGCTACTATCCTACACCAACTCACTCCACTATGTTTTCATGGCATCTTGGTTTTCCAGCTTCTTCAGGTGTGGGACTGAGTTTGGGATGGTGTGTTGGCAGAAGCAGCTGATTAGACACCCACTGCCATTTCCAGAAGCAAGATCTTGCTTTTGCAAGAAGCTTTTTCTCCAGGCATCCTCTGCTACAGTTTTCAGAGATCAATAAAGGATTGAGACACAGCAAATTAATTTCAGAAGTTGGCCAGGATACTGGGATTTAGTTACTTTTATGCATATAGAATACTCTGGGACAGGAACTAACATTCTTTATATTTAAATGTGAAATTAGTGAGCCTGTTACTTGACCCTGTGCATAACTGTATGCATATCTGTGCACACTGATGTGGAATTTGCAGCTGAATGCCATAACACAAGGAATTATTTTTGTGATTTCTTCCCATCACACTCTAATTTGGGAAATTACAAGTAACTAGAACAAGAAATAAATTTTTAGAATGCTAAAAAAAAAAAGACATTCGTGTGTTTTTTGAGGACTTGTTTTCTTGTTTTATACTTAAATCAGTTGAGAAAACTTGTTTCTAGAGAAAAAAGGAATTATTCCTACTCCAATAGCATATTCCCTCTCTCTTAATTGATTATTTAATTGTATGCTTGCTTGCATTCAATATTTTCCTAGCCTGTTATTTGAAGGTGGTTCTATCTGACACCCTCCTACATCATCAAACAGAAGGCAAATTATGAGCAGGAAAATTCTCAACTATTTACTGACAAACAGAGTACATAGTTTACAGAGTTTACATAGAGATTAGTTTAAAATAAACTTGTGTGAAAGTTCTTCTTTTACTGGTTTATATGCAATGTGTAAATATATACTAAAATAACTTNATCTTTCTGTGCCTCAGTTCTGCATCTGTAATACAGAAGTTAATAAAACTGTCTGACTCCCTCTCACTCTTGCTCTTTTTTTTTTCCACCACTTATCAGCCCTGTAAGCTCCTCAGTGCAAGAATTGTCCTCACAATGTCTTTGCTTAGCCACGTGCACAAGGCCAGCTTGATCTGAGCTGGTACCTCTGGATGCAGTTGCAGTGATCCTGCTAATAACAAAGTCCCCTCAAGCAGCATGGGGATCCCTTTTAAAGTCAGGAGAGCACCTACATGACAGAAACTTAGCTGGGAGTCTTCACTCATTCATTCTTTTTCCCTTTTCCAGGTTGTTGGTTTTTTTGACTGTTCTAGGATCTAAGAGAGACATCTGAAGCTGAAGAAAGGAAGCAACTTGCTCACAGTTGACATCTGAAACCCCCTTAATTGTATCTAAACCACTCTGTTAAATCCATAATATCTATATTAACATAAAGTTATTGCAATATGCTATTTAGATATCATTGTAATATTGTAATATTCTTCTGTAATAAATTAGACAACCTTGTATTTACATTTCCAATACCTTTCTTCATGATCTATCTGACCTTTTCAGGCTGCAGATGAAGAAGGACCCTCACTTCAATCGAGCCCTGCAGTTGAGAGAACAGCTGGTAACAGAGGCTTCAGGAACTGGGGATTGTTGATTCCTCCCTCAGAGGGCATTTTGCCAAAGAATTCTGCTTGAGACTCATGGAAATTCTTGGACTAAATATATGCATGTATGGGACTGGAAAAATATATATGAAGCATGTGTTTCTATAGGAATCCTTTTCACCTAAAGCAAAACAAAATTTGAAAACACTTTTTCTTTGTGGCTCAGGTTGAAAATGACAGTGAGCTTGACAGTCTGTTTTAATGCAGATTATTTACCAGGTTTTTGCAGTCGATATTTATTAATCAATATTTGGCAGAGAGAAGAAAGAGAGGAAGGACACATTCTTAAGTGCTTAAGTAAGAGCATGCTTGAGTTTTTCCACTTGAACTTCAAGCATGATCTCTCTGACAGCATAACTCTGTGTCTGAAGTAGGAAATGAAAATGTGCACCCAATAAAATCAGCAATGGGGATTTAAAAAATGTGTCAAGTTTCATATTCAGGTTTCCTCATGGTAAAGGAAATTATTTCAGTATCGATTCTCCAGTCTCTCAGAGTTCCCTCTCAATGAAATCTCTAAGAACAGCTGCAGACACTGGGAGGTTTTAACAATGAATAAATAACACTCCTCCCAGAGCCTGGTGAAATTTATGGGGCTTTTTCCCACAGTAACTGACTTGTTCAAATGTTTACTAACTTGTGCTGTGTATAAATATGCAGGGTTCTGCCTCTCTGAGTGCGTGCCTAATGTGGGCCAGCTGAAGGTGACTCTCCGTGCTCAGCCTCCTGCAGTGACATGGACAATTTTCTGGGAAAAAGATACTTCATTTGCACATTCAAGTACCCAAAGGGCACTTAGAATCTCAGTGGCACTTCAGCCTGGTTACCTGCCTTCAGTCTCCTTTGCTTTGATCTTTTCACTGGCTGTGTGGGCAGCACACACCTGAAATTACAACTGACAGCTCACAGCAAATTCATTTTTCGTTTCATTCTAATGAGCATTAAAAGCCCAAATACTTCAGCTCATATCACACAGAACTACAGAATAAATATGGTTGGAAAGGACCTTCTAGATCACCAAGTCCAACCATGCAAAAAAAAAAAAACCCAAACAACACAAAAAATACAACCTACACATAAAAAAACCCCAAAACAACCAGAGCAACAAAACCAAAGCCAAAACAAACTAAACATTCCACCAATGCAGGGTGGAATTATTTTACCCCACTTTAGCCAACTAAATGGAAATCTCAGGATAGAAAATCCATCTGAAATTCCACACCTGCTGGTAGGAATAAATTGCTGCAAAATAATTAATGCTATCAGAAACCAATCAGGCAAGGAAAAGAGTAGCTTGGGTGTGCCACCTTGCCCTAGATAACCAGATTTAAGAGAGACAGGTCACATACTGCTGTGGGATTATTCAGGTGAGCAAACACAAAAACAAGGGCTGCACATTCCCATCTCAAGCTCTGCTACTTCAGCAGTGCTCTTTCTGTCTGGAGGAAATAGAGATGATAAAAAAGCCTCCAAGAAGAATCGCAGGGACTGAAACATCTCCAAGATAATTTCTCACATGCAAACCACAAAGGATAATTCTCTGATAAGAAAGCAAACCAGAAGCAAAAATATTTCAATGAAACATCAAATTATTAGGACAAAAAGAGGGTTCATGCACTTAAGAGCTAAAATATGTCCCATCTTTCTGCTTTGCATGCCGTGGTAGTTAATGCCAAGTGCTTCTCCCTCAGATTTCCCCAGAATTATGACATTTCCTATTCACAGTACAAGAGAAACATAATGCTGCAAGTGCAGAATTATCAGGATCTAATATTAATCTGCACTTTCCTTTTAGCTATTTTAACAGGTTGTGTTAATAATTCTCTGAATGCAGCTACACTGCAATAAAAAGAAGGGGCTGTTTTAAAGGCATTTTGCATTTAGCAGAATACAACTAAACTAATCAATTGTCATTAATCTTGTTAGCCATGATGGCATCTCCAAGCTGGAAACACACCTTTCATCTGCAAAACTTGTGTGATCAGAATCTATCCCTATGATGCATCAGTTGTTGTTATATGTGGTTGAAGTCCCTTAACTTTTACGCTGTGAGAAGTGTTCCTTGATTCCCAAATTATGGGGGTTGTTTCTTATGGAGGAATTCTGTCTGTTGCTTCTGCTGCTACATAACAAACTTGTTTTGTATATAAAAATAATTTTATTTTCCTGTTCTTTACTTTAGTTACTGCAGTAGCTTCTGGCTTTGACATAAAATGATGTGTCTGCTCTGGTAAGGAGATTGTAAAAAATAAAGCAAACTGGAGGAAATAATTAATTAGGAAGTCACTGTAAAGTCTTTGCCTAACAAGCAATAAGCTGTCATGAAAATATAAATATTAAAGAAACACCACCAGTTTACCAGGTGGTAAAGATATCCTTGTAAGGGAAGCAGGGTCCTATGTAACATGGATTAAATATTGAAGGGGGAACAATTTTCTTCTAATTTCCACTCCTGTACGGTGTGAGTGCTCACCTCCTGTGTTCAGAGGCATGCTTGGAATCGTGGATCTTCTCTTAATTGACAGTTAATTGACTCTGGAACTCTCAGATTTACCAGTGTGGCAGTTCAGACATTGCTCTTCCTTCAGCTTGCAGGGGGAATTGAGCTATAGATAACAAAGGACTTCAGATAACGAAGCAGACAGCAGGTCTAGCCTGCTTTCCTATTTGAAGCTTGTGTGCTGTCAGACTCTAAGTAGCTTTCAAAGACCTTTTCAGGACTATGACACTCTCTGGCTTCTTTCAAACTCTTTTCCTGTTCTGCAATAGCACCTATTTTATTCCTTATTTCCTGTTACCTCCTAACATATCATCACAGGCAGACAGGCAACACTACTGACTTGAGCCAGCTCTGCTTAGCCCATTCTATTGCAGAAAAGAAATGATCTATATGTGTGTAAAGAACAACAGATTTTCTTGCATCTGCATGAAATGTGTGTTTCATTTAACTATGGGAAACTAGCCTCAAATTAGCTTTGAGCATCTTAGAGGGTCTTTTCATAAAACCTGTCCCACTAAGAGAATTTCCTTTCTTTCTCACACTCCAGGCAACCTTGGTGGCAGCTTTGTAAGAACTGCAGTGCAGTTTTGGCCCTGAAAGGGAAGCATGTTAAAATCTTTCTGGTTTGTTGGTGTTGTTTTGTTTTGTTTTTCCCTTTCTGCATGAACAGTAGTGCTTTCCCCCCCCCATGCTTTGAGATTTTGCTCAGAACTTGGGAATTCAGGGTATGCAATGAAGTCCAACATTCTTGCCTGGTGTTACTGACTTTTATTGAGATCTCAGATCAAAGCATTTTGCCATCATTAAATGAAAGTACTCTGTTTAAAAATCAGTGATTAAAAGACAGTTACAAAGAATTAAAATGCATGCTGACACATTTCAGATATCGCACATGAAGCAAATTTTCTGTTTAAGGATAAACATGATGCAAGAATAATTTTTACTGACAGTTTTCAAGCAGATGGCACCTGAGGTCTTCAGAATATTTTGGTTTCAGTTCTTTTCATTCCGACCATAGGCTATATCCAGGCTTTCGGTGACTTTAAATATGGATGTGAAGAACACTAATATTTTTCTAGGAACAAGACTGATGAGACAAACACCACATTAGCCTTTTCAGGTTTTGAGAGCAGTGTGCTCAGAAATTACACATTTGCTGTATGTGCTCAATATTTCTAATGCCTGGCAAGAACACATTTGGTGCTCCCACCTTGGAAGAGGGGGAAGTGAATGACAGATGAAGCTGTTTGTGCAAACCCATCCACCCCTGGAGGCACTTACTGAAGCAGACAATTCAAGCCCAGGCATTGCTCCCACTGTACCATCCCAGCTTTGAAATTTCTATACACAATTATAGCTTAAAACTTCCATTTGTGACAGATGTGGCCAGGGGAATGCTATTCATCTATTATTACAATGCATAAACCCACTGTTTCTTCAGAATTAGGTACATCTAACTGGCTTCACTGCAGGAATACTAACTAAAGGACTGTTCTTACTATGCTTTCCTGCTGATTTTGCAGGCAAAGGAAAGAAGGCAACAGTAGAAGAGGAGTCATTCTTACGTTTTGAAACCAGCAAAGCGAAAAGTTATCGGCATCATTAGATAGAACTTGTTCTTTTGAATTGCATCCATGATCTTGCTGGCTACATAGTCTGCTTCATAAACAGGAAGGAGAAGGGGGTAGCTGTTGAAGAAAGAAACAAAGCATTATGAATTCATAAACCTTTGCTTTTCACATGGAGTCTAACACAAAAATAATTTCATTAAATCATTTATGAATTTTCCCCCATCCCCTCAAGTAGCCTCAAAAAGGAGTCTCCAATCCTCTGTGTTCCTTCTATCATCAAAATGAATTAGAACTACTTTGGCTACTAAAGGACGATGGATGGTGGAAGCAGGAGCAGAGCACTGAAAAACCAAGACCACTGGTACTACTGCACTACTGCAATGGGCAATTCATTGCTTACAGCCTCTCCCATCCCTGCAACCATACAGCCACCCACCAGACACTACCACCACAGCTACTCACACTCAGAGAAGTGCAGTTCCTGATAATACAGATAGGTTATTATATTATATTAATTATATATTATATTACATGTTATACAGGTTATTACGTAGTCCTTGTTTCACATCACTTATTAATTGTACATAAGACTTTGATTTCTTCTGGCAGGAGACATAGTTGTACATGCCAACAGGGCAAAAATACTGAGCTGAAAAGCAAATCAACCAAATAGCAGTTAAGAAACTGAATAAGGCATATCTAGCAAGTAGAGATTATTTTTTACATATGAAATAGTACATGATCTAAATTTTACTTACTAGCTTTTAAAACCTTTAGCTAATTTAGTATTAACAAAATAAGGGCAAACGATTGTGGTTTTAATGCCCGTTTTTCCTGCATTACGCAGTTCCCAGTCTATGGCTTCCATCATTCCAATGATTGCAAATTTACTTGCAGAATAATCTGAAAAGTAAAGAAAGAGATCCAAAATGCATCCAAAGCATCACAGTAAGTGCTATGTTCAAAATTTAATGTTTTAGAATAGCACTGAAGCCCTGATATTACTTAGTTATCTAATTATCATTCTTGTAAGATAGCATTTTAAGGATGCTGTGCATATTGGTGATGCCAGCTCTGAAGGTTAATTGCTCTTCCCATGATTGATGCACAGTTGTCTAAGGATAAGATTAATCCCTTCCAGAGGACATTTATTTTTTTTTCAGTGCACTATAAAGAAATAGAGGACGATGAGCTTATTCAACATTGTATGTATATTTCTAGCTACTCATATACAAGCCAGGAATTCTTTCAGTTCAGAATGTCTTCACCCTTCAATATCACAGCATGCCACTCAGGCAACATGCCACCATCATCCTCTTCAACACACCATCACCTTTTGTATCTGCAGGCTCTTCCAGAGTGTTCAGTGTATCAGCATAAGCTGCTTAAACTGAGCAGTTATGAGATCTCAGAGAAAATTACTGGTATGGAGAGCTGATTAGAAGCAGCACTTGATACTAACCTGTTGCTCTGTAGCTTCCCAGCAATCCTGCTGCACTGGATGTGCTAACCAGGTGTCCATGGTTATAGGCCATCATGGCTGGAAGAAAGGTCTTGCAGGTCTAAGAAACATATAAAAAGAAAAAAAACCAACCTTTATAACTAGACATGCCCAAAACATTGTCTTCCAAATTAAGCATTACAACCCGATTTGTTTTCTAGGGCTTCAATATACAAGAAACCCAAGTGACCTTCTATCTCTGTAAGAGTTTATCCATGAGAGACAGCATCTCCTTGCATAACTGTCCTCTAGATGAAGACCTGTCACATTAAAACCGTGTTATTAAAAGCAGCAGAAGTCTCTTTTCTCTGCCTTCTGTTTCCTCACGGTTTGAGTGTACACAAGAGGGAGCTAGAAGTCAACACATCAAGGGAGCTCAGCTGTCTGTGGGCTCTTTATATTAAACCGACCTACCTGACAACTCCTGCACCCCACACCAGCACTGTAGGTGATCACAACAATACAAGGAGGACACCAGTGTTTTATGAAAGGGAAGAGAAGAAAAAAGACAAGAGTAGTAACATTGTTTTTCAGTAGCTGAGGTGTCCTGCAATGTCTGGCTGGCTCCACATGTGTGTGCCTAATGGGGTTTTTTAGTGGAGGGCCTGGTCGCTGTTCTTCTGCCCTGTGTTTCTTCAAACCTGTATGGAGCAACGTCTCTCCCAGTCCCTTTGCCTCATGGATTTGAAAGAATGATGCACTGTGTGCCAGGAAATGATTACAGGATGTTTATCCACAATGATTTATGATTTTCTGTTGAGAAATGCCATTTAGTAAGGGAGTTGAAGTGCTGCATTTCTCCCTGACACAGGCTGCTCGCTCAGGCACAGAAACAACAAGAGGGGGAAAGAGAAACACTCCCTCACACCAAAACCTCCTGAAGGTCAGCTGAGACCCCAAATAACAGCAAATTCCTTCAGAACTGTGAAAATAAAACAAAGATAAGACATACCACCCCCAGCAGTTTTTTATGTACACTGAGCAGATGGCAACTAGGAATGAAAGCACAACCTGGAGACTGACACCAATGTGTGCAGAATCATTTAGACTGAAAAAGACCTTTAAGATAATTGAGTCCAACCATAAACTGCCAAGTCCACCACTAAACCATGGTTGTGCCTCCTCAGATGCTCCAAGTCTATCAGAAAGCCTTTTGATGCCAGCAACAACCAGGAGCTGGATTAACGTGTCATCGTGTTCAGCCACAGCTGTAGCAGGTAGAGCACATGCCACAAACTCTTGACTCACCAGAGTGCCCAGGCAGGTTTGTGTTAACATGACTGAGACATAATGAAGACACTGACAGCTTGGTGTGTCTCCAATTACAGAATGATTAAAAAAATCTATCTTCTCCTATTCAAGGCCCTTCTCATCCCTATTTCAAATCAAGTTCCCCCAGGTAGATGCCACCACGGTGATTTTCACACTCAAATACTTGCCTGGACCTTTTGGTCACCCAGGAGAGAAAAAATACATTACCCAGATATGAGAGAAGTAGTTGACTCTTAGGGTCTTTTCAAAATCTGCATCTGGAATGTCAAGGAACTTTTTCCCAAGCAGTATGCCAGCATTATTGATTAGAACAGTAACATCTCCAACTTCGTCTCTAACCTGAATAAGAAAAGGATAAATAGAAAGCTTTAGGATGTATCCTTGACTCCTGTGCTTCACTTATGGAAATGTTCAGTGATATTTACAATTGTTTATGTCTCTACTGCAAATGCAGGTACATAAAGACAATTGTGCTGCATCAGATCAATGGCCTCTCTAGCCCCACAGCCCTTGTCTCATGGTGGAAAGCAGTAAAAAAAGGACCAAAGCTCTAAGGTGTGCTCCAGTGTACTCCTTGACCTTTCACACTCTGCAGTTTGGGATCTTCCTGAGAGACGTAAGGTATCTTTGTATTTAATATATCCCCATGGGTTTTTTTTCCCCCCCTAATAATTTGTCTAATTGCTTCCTGAACTCCAGAATAGTTTTGGTTTCCAATGGCACCTAAAGTAATGAGTTGCAGGCTTTAATGTGCACTGTGAACATGCTTTACCTGCCACCTGAACAATTTTTGTCCCCTATTTCTGGTATTGTGAGAATCTGTATTCCTCAGCCAAGCCTGCTCAACTCCTTTTCCAGAAATTGTCATGAAATATTTTAGCTAATTCAAAAAATCAGTTACTTTATCATGAACATAGTTTAAGTCCCATCTAGAAGCTACTTGTCAAAAGGACAAAGTAATTGCCCTACACAATCAATTCCCTTTAGTGAATAGCACAGTTTCTAAAAAAAACAAAATTTCAATAGCACGAAATACTATTGAATATGAAATACACAAAATACTATTTAATAGCATTTCAATACTATTAAAAAGAAGCAAAAAAACCCCAAAGCCAGAAACTGCATCTTACCTTGTCTGCCTGTTTATAGACCTCTTCCCTATTGCTGCAGTCACAGTGGTAGGTGAACACTCCTCTAGCTCCATTTTGTTGGGCTAATCTTTTTGTTTCTTGGTTACCTTCATCATCAATGTCCCAAAGAACCAAGATTGCTCCTGAAGGAGCAAATTTTAAGGCAATCTGCCTTCCGATCCCATTTGCAGAGCCAGTAATAAGCACTATTTCCCCAGCAAAAGATTTTTTGCATGGAAAAAGGATGGATATTAATTTCTCAAAAGGATAAAAAATTATTAATTTCAGGAGCTGTAGTATCTTCATGATGCTTCTGAAGTCGAACATGTTTTTTCAGGCACAAACACCACTCTTCTGTATACCGACCTAGAAATACAATATATTATTGCCCTTCAAAACACTAAGTGTCTTAAAACAAGAGATTAACTTTCAAACGGTTATTTCTTTCCCATTATTCTTTTATGCAGGTACAAAACAGATTACTAAGGATGCTGAGAAAGCTTCTGTCTTCTTACTAGTTAGATTAAAGCAAATACCTTCTGCTAGTTCCTACACACCTGCTGTTACATTTCAGATTCCTCAGCTTCCCAGGGATTAGAGAAGGTTTAGCAACACAGGTTTTATACACATAGGTTTGTGGCAATGGCTGTATTTTGTTTTCATAGCAAGGTGATACCAGCTTAAAAAAAAAGTTCTCAAAACACTGGTGTGGCACCAGCCTTAGGAAGGAAGGTGTCCTCCTTAGCAGGAGTGGGATCTGCTCTTCTAGGAAGCAGGTGATAGAATGTACACACGCAGTGTATATTTTCTAATAATGTATGGCCAAAATAATACAAAATAATTCAATTTGCGAGCAAATTACCAACCACACAGTTCTAAACCCTGTGTTTATCCTGCGTTTAGACTACTCCCTTCCCAGCTAAGCACTTTGGACGGGAACGGCGAAGCTCAGGAGAAGGAGCATCCATCACCGGCAGCTCGGGGGCGGGATGATTCGCATCTTCTCGCTTTTCTGGTCCCGTTCTCGCCTCTCTCCATCCCTATCCCGCCAGGGCCGAGCATCGCCTCCCTCCTCGGGCTGTCCCCGGCATCGTCCCGCTGCGCGGCCGCCGCCCCTCGCCCGCTCCCCGGCTCCCCCCGCCCGGTCCCCCGGGACCCCCGCGCTCACCGCCGGCGCTGACTGCCCCGCACCTCGCTGTCCCGCACCTTCCTGCACCTCTGCCGCAGGCTGGGGGGGTAACCCGGCTCGGCCCGGCCCTCCCCCCCGGGGGTTTGGCTCTGTGCGGAGGCGGAGGCCGGCCGGGGAGCGGTGGGGCAGGGACAGGGGTTGGGGCAGGTGGCATTTGGTGGAGGTGGTGAGAGCCTGGCCCAGGGTGCCCAGAGAGGTGGTCGCTGCCCCATCCCTGGAATCATTCCAGATGAGGTTGGTTGGGACTCTGAGCAACCTGCTCTAGCTGCAGATGTCTCTGCTCCCTGCAGGGTGGTTGGACCACATGACCTCTAAGGGTCACTTCCAACCCAAACCATTTTATGATTCCATGATTCTAGGATAATATTTCCCTATAAATCAGTGAAACCACCTGATTATAATAATTTCACATCTTTAACATGACAGTTGTTGCTCCTTAGTTTTCCATGTATACATTATCCACAGTCCCACACCACTGTAGCATCAGTATTTTTTTCCAAGACTAAATAGAAAGCCATGTTCCTATTCAGACCTGTAAGACTGTTCTTTTCCTGTTATGTTCTCAGCTTGTCTCGATCACCATGACATCTTCCACATACAGTTTATGCAAAAGGCAAATGAAGAGAGCACTACTTCTGTCCTTTGCATTTTGAATAAGTGATACAAAAGGCATTGTCTTGTTTATAGGCAAGTTGTAGAAGGGTAGAATTTGAATGAAGTCATGGTGTGCTCTGCTCCACACATCAATGTTGTAAACACAATGCAGATTACAGTTTATGGGGAATCATAGGGTATTTTTCATTTTGGATGGAAAAAAAATGTAGTTCACATAATTTGATGTAATTTACACTGAGAAATGTGGTGGAAAATTCTAAGGATCAGTACCAATAATTGAATGGAACTGTGGATGATTAGCTGGCACATATTCTGTTTGGATGGCAGCAAGAGGTGAAGCTGAAATACACCCACTGAGGCTGGAGGCAGATCTCAAATCCTCAATGAACTGTGGGTGAAACAAGGCACCAACCAATGCAAAACAGGAGAGTAAGGTAACTGATGATGTAACTGGTGATAATCTGTAATTACATGTCAAAACCAGCAGATTATAGGACGAGGAAATGATTCAGGAATGAGCTCCTGGTTATGAAGCAAACAAAAGGAGATGCTTGTTTATTAAGACAACCTTTCAAGGTAAACAACTTTGGTAAGGAATGTTGTTGCAACTAGAATTTGCAAGTTATGTCTGCATAACTCCCCTGCTTTTACACTCAGCTGGCCCATGGACCAGCTAGCTATCACTGTGTAAATTGTTGTGATGCCAATGATGATTAATAATTAGTGCACCTAAATTAGAGGCTTTGGTGTGGTAGAGGAGGGTTACAGCTCATTGCTTGCTTTAGGTAGAGGATGTGGTATGTGACAGGGGACTTGGGGGACACGCAGTGTACTGAGGATAGGTCATGGTTTACTCCCACCAGATAGTTTTGATGACTCCTTTAGGGACTTGGTTAGCATTTAGAAATCATGTGTATATGTAGCTTTTTGTGTCATTTTTCTCCCAGTGTTTCAAAATACTGAATTTTGTTGTCAAACAGGAACTTGCTTTTCCAGCTGCTGTATGCACAGGAACTAGTCTCTCAAATTTACCTTTCTCTGCACTGAATTTCAAATGGATTATACCAGAAACTCTGTTTCATAAATGATAGTAAAAATACAGAAATTAAATTGCCTGAAACATTTGACTGCACTGAAAAAAAAAATGCTTCAGCTAGAGAAACTACACAAACAGTTCTGTGAGAGGAGATGACAGCTCTATGTCATAGACTGCTCTGTGAGAGTTCTAGATGGAGAAATGTGCTACAGTTGAAATTTCAGCCCCATTTCCTACCTTTATAAGCCAGTTATTTGCAGAGATGAAGATGGAAATGTAAAGAAATGTAGAAGTCCCACTGTAAAACCCATTTATACTGCAAATCATTATTGAAAAATGCTGGTGTGTATGTTCTAAGAAAGGCTTATGTGGTTTATCCGCCCCAACTGCTTTTATGAGAGAATTTCACCTATTATTCATACTGCTGCTGCCATTGTCTTCTGCTCCTGAGAGAAAGAAAAAGCACTGCCTAAGTGTTTTAGAATATTTTCCAGAGGTATTAAGTCTAAGAGTTAAGAGGGAAATTTGCATAGGAGTGTAGGAACAGTTTTCGCAACTCAGTGTCCTGTAATTTTATATGGATTGGAACTGAGATGAGCTCTGATCAGAAGTCTGCACACACATCTCACTGAACTTGAAGTGCAAGCCAATACAGACATTAAGATTTAGTAGAAAAGAGCAGGGTTGGTGGGATCATCTGCAAACAGTCACTGTTGGGCTGGAGGAGGATGCGTTGAGAAAGGGAGTACTAGGCAAGAAGCAGAGGTCATGTAGTTGTCCATATACCTCCAGATGTGGCAAGGTTTAGCATTCCTGGTTTGTGTAGGACACACCAGCCCTCTCCTGGAGGGTGCAGTGCAGGGCAATCCTTTTAGCAACTCTTACTGCAGAGCGATGTGCTTTTGTGATGACTATTTAACCTTCAGAGATTTCCTTCCATAGTTTCAGCAAGGATTACAGTAAACGCTCAATTTAGGTAAAGTCACAATCTAATTAAACAAATTCAGTCTAAATCCCTGCTGGGCCAGCAAAGATTTGTCTGTCAAATACCTCTAAGCGTTTTCGATTTCTATAGCAACAGTTAATTGGATACGCAACTGTCAGTTTAAATGCTTTAAATGAGGCTGATGGGATTAGTAATTGAATGCTCAGATTAATGATTTACAGCTGGCTTTGCTGCCCTGTTTGGTGCTTACGGATCTGCTCCTGATAACTCCCTGCCTTTATCAGGAAGGTGGAGTTGTGATCTATACCTGCAATTATGATATTAAGCAATACAGTTATGATAGAGATTTGATGTAATCAGTGCATTTCTGTTCATACATATAATGGTTTTTAGTATTGTGAGCAGCAAAGGATTCTGATTAAAATATTAAAAGCAGAAAATCTAAAAATAGCCACCTAACCTCCACAGTTAGGACTTGGCAGTGGAGGTCTCAGTCCTTCTCCAAATAAATATATAGAATTGTCTGTTATGGTTTGGAAAAGCAAACCTCAGCGCTATGGGTGGTGAAATGATATCCAGGCTGTGAGCAGAGGCTGGCAAAGGGATTTCTGCCAGAGGTGGTAGGACTGCAAAGAAAACAGAAGAAGTCTGTGCATTGCTGAAGTGGCTTGGAGAAAGAGACCAGACTGCAAAGCTTACACAGGTAGAGTAACTCTTTGGTGATGCTTGAATCACCCACCTTGGTGGGAATAGAGCTATGAAAGTTTTAAGAATCTCAGGAAAGTGGTTACACTGTTCTCTGTGTGACTTTTTAGATCCCACTGCAGTTCTTTGCAAGGCCAGAAATATGGTATGTTCCTTGGACTTGTCTCAGAACCTCTCTGAAAAGATAAATTAGTATTGGGGCCACCTAACCTGTCCCAGGAACTCCATTCTCAAAGCAGCACTTAAACATTCACCTGCCTTTTAAGTTGCAAATGCTGGGATGCCCCTGTTGGCATAAGAAGGAATCTTGCTGTTTATGTCCAGCTGAGCTGGAGGAAGAAGACTGTAAAGAAAATTTTCTGTGGCACTGAGGTGTTCATATAAACTGCAGAGTTGAGCTATGAATTGGTTGGCTTGCCTTCTATGTAGGCCTCCAAAACCAACTTTAATGATGGAGACCCTTACACACCATCCAGTGAAACTATGGGTTTTCTTAATTAAGTTGCCTTCAGAATTAAAATGAGCCAGTGCATATTTAGAGGCTCTGTTGCATAGTTTAATAGTATTTATTTCAGTATATTAGCTTAGAACATCTTTCTGTTCTTATACAGGTTCTATCTTGGGAAACATTATCTGAACAAGCAAACAACATTGATGTAGAATTACTTGTATTTATGATACGGTTATAAAAATTATAAAGTAAATTATTATACTTATGTATACATAATTACAACATAATGATTGTAATAGTAATTTTGTAGTTAGTTATATTGATTTTATATCATACTACATACTAATTTAACAGAAAAAAAACCCCACAGGAAATTCAAAGTTATGCTTTACATATTTCAGCTCGTAGAATATTCTACCTTCGTCTGAGATGTGGGAATGGCTTTATGACCTTTCCTCATTATCCAACAATTTAAGCTTAGGTTTTCAGGCAGAGCTCCAGCTGCACGCTTGGTATTCACAAATCATTGTATTCATCAGCTTCTCTCTCCCTCGTGATCTGCTCCTGGGTTCAGGAAATACTTTTTGTTGTTGTTGTTGTTTTTCTTCCTTCCTCTAATTAGCTCCTATTAAAAAACCCAACTCATCCTTGCCTAACCTCAACTAGACTGTCTTTTTCTTCCTTTTGTTCCTAATGCAGAGGCATTAATCTCTTTGACAGGTCCACACCCTTCCAGCATTCATTGTTCATATGCAGTTTTTTGTTCAGACCAATGATATTATATTTAATTATACTCTGGAATATTGATTGCCATGTAGAAGAGACAGGCCAATGATAAAAGCCAGGGAAAGGAAATGCAGAATCTAGTTTTTGGTCTCAGGATGACATATTTTTTCCTTCAGAATATTCTTGCAATTGATTTTCTTTCCAGACATGAAGCTTTTTTATTTACATAAAGCAATACAGCTGTTCCAATAATGTTCCTATGAAGTGACTGTTTCCAAACCATGTATTGTAAGAGGAAAATTAGGGGACCCTTTCAAGAACTTGGACCAAGAGTGAGGCACCCTTTTTCATCTCTGAGCCCAGTAGATTCTGTCTTCAACTTTGGTTTTGATTTGTGGTTTAGTAAAGTGGACTTCAGGAAACCTTGCTTAATTCACTGGCCCATTTTGAGCTGATTTCATCTGAAATGTTAATTACTGAGAACATTAGAACATTTTACTGTTAGAGAGCCCCTGAGTGATGGTGTAACTGAAAGCTGTAAGAAATTTCACATCAGCAGAAGAAATTAAATCTTGTTATAATTTCACATCTTTTAAATTATAATTATTAGAGTAAGAAAATGTCTGACTGGAGAGGTTTGTAATTATGATAGAAGGAATGAGGACTATCCAGGTTTGCTATTTCATTCAGAGAAGATGAGTTACATTCCCCTTCCATGTACAGTACCTCCTGCCTGTTCATACCTCAGAAGAGACTTACTCTGCTTTGCTTGGCCTGACTCCTGTTTGGTTTCCCTGCTTATATCCCAATTAGATGTTTGTATCATGTGATTTATTTTACTATATAAGCTGATATAAGTGGGAAGGTTTAGTAGATCAAAACTCTTCATTCTGCAAGATGCACACTGGATCTCTAGAGCCTTGGGACTTTTATTCCTCATTAAATCATCTGGTTTTTGTTAACTGTGAAGGATGACTGATAACAATTGGTAAACCTTTTGCATCATCAAGTACAAAAATGCTTGGTTTAGTTAGAAGGTTGTCAAGGGCCTCTTTTTGACTAAATGAGAAGTATATTTGGTTTAGGGAAAAGAAGTGAATAAATGAAGTGAAAGATTGAGGATACAACTGTGTTGCTTTGTGGAGTGGATGTTTGAAGCAAACCAATTGCTGACCCATGCATGGGCAACCTTGTGGATGAAACCATTCAGATGATGTTCTCCAGTTGCCCGTCTGATGTCCTTCAGCCACCAGTGGGCTGGTGCTATGAGGGGAGAAGAACAGGAAGAAGACTTTATCTGTGGCTGGTGGCATCTTGAAGAGCTCTTTAGAAAGGTGATAGGGAGTGAACACAACTAAGCCCCCTGAAAAGGCCACAGAGCTTCTACATGCATCTGTATTTTCTTTTAAAATTTTATAAATTGCCTTTTAAAATGTTGGTATCAGCAGTTTTTGGAAGAGGAAAAACTGCTACCATGCTTTTTACTGAAGGAAATGGAGCATCTTGCACTTTATCTACTCTCTGACCACCTAGACCAGCCTCTAAGGACCAAGCCAAAAATCATCACAACTAATTGCATGTGACGAGGCTTTAAGTGCATATTTAATTTTTAAAAGTCCTGAGTACCTCGAAGATCCCATTGGCTTGAAGATTAACAAAAGTTTCCTTCATTTCCCTTCATTTGCCATTTGTAATAGGTAGAAGTGCACAAAAGTGAAATACAGATCCTGAATGCAGAGGCACAGATGGTTTTAGATATCTAGCTCCCAGAAACTATTTCAGCAGTAAGCAGGTAATCTAAACACCTTTGAGGATTTTTGACTGTAGAAATTAAATTTTTGTTGGTGCTGGTGGTCAAAGGGATTTTTATCACATCAAGTGGGAAGTAACCAGTTACTAGCAGCAGGAACTGAAAGAAAATTGCTCACAGACTAGGAATGTAGGGAGACAGGCAGAACTGTGGGGTGGGAGCTGGCTGTTGAAGTGCCACTGCTGTAAATGCCAAAGAATCTGGAGTGTTAGTGTTGGGGTCCCTCTTTGTTCTCAGATTTGCTTTTACTGCCTTTGTTTGAAACAAAAAAGACTGACCATCACTTTCTTGTACTTCAGTATTGCCAAAGTGATTTACACCAGCAAACACAAAGCTCTTCCATAGAAATCTGTTTTGTGCTTTGTAAAATTAGGATTTTTGAAGGGTTTTTTTTAATGCACTTTTGGTTCATGTTTATTTTGCACAAACTGACTTAATACTTTTTGAGCGTTTACAACTTTAAGGCCAGTGGTACAGTCCTATATTGGATGGATATAAAAGGTGTAATTAGTTAAATGAGGCACGGTGTTGTGCTCTTAAGAAATGTTTTTAGTGCTTTAAGTCAAAAACATGACTTTTTTTTTTTCATGTGAATTGACTGAACACTATGAATTATAAATTTTGACTTTAAATATTTATTCAGCTAACTGGTTAAAATGAGAGCAGTTAGAGCAAATACAGCAATGTTCACTTTAGAGCATATTTATTATTCTAGTAGTCTAAGAAACAGAAAACGAAGGCAAAAAATGTGTTTCAACTGTTGTGTGTGCAGTACAAATTCTGTAATTGCAGAAAAGGGGTTGGCATTACTATGTCTGCTTAAAGATAAACCGAGGTGATGTTAGATTCAGTGTCTGAGAGAAAATAAATAACATTTCAGAGTTTATGCAGTTAGGATGAAGAATTTATTATATATACAATTAAGCAACTCTACTGTAGATGTACTTCCTCTTTAAAGAAAATGAATACAGTAATCAAAATAGTTCTAGCTTGGGAACTACAATACAGACTGAAATTGGACTAAACCAGAAATTAGTTATTTGACTTGAAAGAACACAGGACCCGAAACAACAACTCGCAGGTTGCATCATTAACCAAGGACAGTAAAAAACTGTACAGTACAAGCAACACGTTACAATAAGTTATGACCAATAAGGCAGTCTTTCTCATTTAGGACAAAAAGGATAAAGGGAAAAAGTATTAAAATCTCATAAATCCACCATATCTCTTTTCCATCTCTGGCACCTCTTTGGAATAAGTTTCCCCATCTTCTTCTGAAGGGAGAATGGAGTCGGCGAAACGCTTAAGAAACCCACCGTATCGTTTCTGGTAATCCAGCCACCACTCTGGCCTGCCCACTCTTCTCATGAACCCACCGTATCTCTTTTGCAGCTCTTTGGCATCATCTTCCAACTCGGGGCTGCGCTTGACGCTCCTCATGAAGCCTCCGTATCTTTTGCTGACGTCCCCGTCGTTTTCATTTATCTCTCGGTAATGCCCCGCTTCGGGGTTATCCCCTGTTCCTAGAAGCTCCTTCAGCAGATCAGAGGAATTAGCAAGGGCATCATCATCCGAGTCTTTCTTCATAAACCCTCCGTACCTCTTAGCCAGGATTTCTCCTCCGTTAGCTTCATCCTCCGGTTCCACCCGGTAGAGCTCATCCATTTTCTTCATGAATCCCCCGTATCTTTTCATGAAGCCTCCGTACTTCTTCGCGAGCAGATGGTTCTCATCCAGCTCTTTCTTGTCTCCTGGAGCAACATTGCCATCCTCGGAAAGATCCAGCTTAGCCAGTTGCAGGAGCTCCTTGCAGGTGTCCCAGGCTTTGGCAGAAGGCAGTTTGCCTTCACATTCGAGTGTACATGCCTGTGAAACAGATGTAGTTTACTGAGAATGATTTGATAGCAACAAGCACCTCACTGTCACCTTGTCTTAGCTTCGCTGGTTTTCAACAGACCATGAGTGAACCTGTCTTTGAGTGGCTGACTGACCAGCCTTTCCTTGACCAGCTCTCTGCCTCTGGTCTAACCTGTCTGTTGAGCCCCATTCTAGACTGAGAGATTCACATAAGGGTTTTTGATATGATCAAAAGAAAATGGATTTATGTATTTTGCAGTAGTAATGTATTTCTTTTAACTGGCTCTACATACCTGTTGTGATATACTCTAGTTATGCTGCGAAATGAATGTGATCACAGCTTCAGTCTGACTTTGCAATTGCTCTAAATCAAAGCAAAAACTGGGTCTTTCCCTTTGTTTTTCCTTCTCAAATAGTTTAAATAACCTCCCATGGCCAAATTAACATACACCATCTCCAATATTATACACCCACAACCTATACCCTGAAAAGCACATATCCCTCCCTCTAAAAAAGCAAACTACCATTTTTTTTTCCTCTGGTTAACATTAAAGTTTGATTGAAAGCTAATGTAAGCAAAAGTATAGGGACCTGTTTTGCCAGCCATCCTAAGAACATTGCCCTTATGAACCTGTTGTGGTTAAGAGCAAGACCTTGATTTTGGAATAAGCAGAAGCATTCAGTAATTCTGTGCAAGAATTGAGTCCAGTCCTTCCTTCTGTGTGCTCCCAAATAATCAATGACCTCTTAGGAATGAAAGTCTGCAGGTAAATTGAGACCATGATGCCTCAACACACATCTGTTTGAGGTCGGGAACCGCAGGTGCCACTGGCAAAGGACTTGGCAGCCTGAGTCCTTCAGGGAGGGCTGGAGGTCCCCAGAGTTTCACTGACCCCAATTCTTAAATTTCAAGCTGAGTTGCCTCTGTGACTAGATTTAAGTCATTTCAATATCATGAAAATTACAGATACTCTGGGTTTTTCTTAGCATGATTTGTTTTAGGAGACACTGTCAAAGGGATCTTTCACAGGCTGTGCAGCACCCTGCAAAGAGGTATTGCTACTCAAACCAGGCTTCAACCTCACTTCTTGTGAGATTCAGCCAAGTTTTCAGGCAGATCCGCCACTTTTCAGCTGTGGGGAGAGGGGTCATCCTACCGGGGAGCCCGCGGCCAAGGGTCAGGCTTTCCCTACCCCATCCCGCGCCTTCTCTCTGCCCTGCCGGGGCTGCAGGGACCTCTCCTTTCCCTGCAGAGCTGCCCTTACCAGACGGATTTCCCTTCTCCTATACTATTTCACTCGGATTCTTCCTTGTTCCCACCTGGGCTGCCCCCATCCCCCCCCAGACCACCGCCGCCGCTCGTTGATGGGCAGTGGAAGAGACGGGCGAGCTGAAGGGAGGGTGGTCTCTTCACCTCGCCCGTCTCTTCAGCACCCCGGGGCCCGCTCCTTCTTTCACCCCCCCTTCAAAAACACGTTTTCCAAGCGACCCTGGCCGCTTCACCCACTCTTTTTGTTATTTCATTCCTTTGCCTCCTTCCCCTTTTCCTCCCTCCTCCCCACCGCGAGGTCCTGGCCCGGCCGAGGGGACCCCGCTCCCGCTTACCAAGGGATGGATGCCGGCGTGGGGTCCCAGGCGGTAGGCGCAGGCGGCACAGTCGCGGCCGCAGTCCCCCCGCACCCTCGGGAGCAGGCAGGTGCTGAGGGCCAGCAGCGAGCAGCCGAATCTCAGGAGCAACGCCATGGGAGCTGCGAGAAGGAGAAGGTCAGCAGGCAGCAGCCTCCCTCCCGCTCCCACCCCCCGGTGCTGCTTTCTCCAGCTTCGGGGTTAGGAAAAGGAGGAATAAAACTGTTCGGCCGCCGCGGTTTAAAAGCAAATCTTGGGGCGCACTCAACTCCCGTAACTCACACCCGTTTTGGAGCCGGGGTGGTTGCGCTCTGCGAGGTAAGCGGGCGCATGGCAGCTGCAAAGTAACGGACCCGCGTCCGCACAGGAGCGGACCCAAAGGATGAAGCTCCCAGAAGCTCCCGTCCGGTGAAAGAGCTCATCCCAAAACATTTTATCCCGCATCACCCGCGCCTCACGGGGAGAGACCCACCGCGGAGCGGCACGGACGGGGCGTCAGCCTCTCCCGAGAAGGGTTTCCCACCGGAGCGCCCCGAGTAGCCGCCCCGACGACGAGCACCATCCCCGGCATAGCCTCCCCCGATTCCCCTCCCCGGTTCCCCCCTTCGCCGGCAGAGCAGTTCACTCACATACAGCCTCCCCTCGGGGCTCCCGGGAGTTGCTCGTTGGGGAGCGAGCTGCGCTTTGCTGGAGCGTCGGAGCCGCTGTTATTTATAGCGAGCCCGAACCTCTGGAGTAAACCCCGGAGGGGGCGCGGGGGGGATGAACTCACAGCCTGCGGCTGCTGACGGCTGCGGGGAGGGCGGCTCTGGGCAGGGGGTGCCGACCCGTGGGCCCGCTACCAGGGCCGGGCGCGCCGCTACCGAGCGGAGCGGGTGCGGGAAGCGGCGGCGGCGGCACTTTATAATTGGTGAACGCGGGGAGAGCGCGGACTCCCCCAATCGCCGTCGGGCTCCCGCTGACGCAGCACCTACGACATCCCCCCCCCGACGCTGCTAGCCCATCGACGGGGTTTGGGATGGGGATGGAGATGGGGATGGGGTTGGGGGTGTGGTGTAATGTGTGTCCCTGCCGTCGGGGGGAGCGGCACCGCGAAAGTTACCGGGGGAAGTTTTCAGCTGGGGGCGGGAGGGGATGAGACATCGGCGTGAGTCACACTGGGGAGCTGGCGAGAGAGGGGAGGGGGGAGATGAACCCCGGGGCTGGCGGCAGCCCCTCGGCCGCAGCTCCGCTTGCAGGTGCGGTGGGCGCTGTGTCTCTGCAGAACGTTGCACAGCGGCAGGGAGCGGGGTTGGGTTTGTGGGATTTTGGGGTTTGTTTCTTTTTGGTCACCTTCTCTCTCACCACTCTGACAAGCTCCCAAGCTGCTGGTGCTGTCTCTGCTGCTGGCCTGCTACCTGTCACCCTGGACCTCAGGTGTAAAACACTGTGCTTGGGGGAATATTTTATTAGAAATATTTTATGTGAAAATATTGGTATTTCCCATGTTTGCTAGATTTACCTTATTTTCACCATTATGGTGACCAGGAAAACACAAATATGGAGGAACCAGACAGATGCAAAATGCCAAAGCACTTCTGAAAGGTTTAAACAGCATTTTCCTCCTTCCTGGTGTGTTTCTGTGGTGGGATTATTTTCCCTAATCCTCATTTTGCTGAAGTAAACAAGATGTGCTCTTCATCTTTCTGTCTTGAGATGGACTCTTTTCATGGAACTGTTCTCTCCGGAGTTCATAATTTCTGGGCATGAGTGATGGAAACAGTACCCAGCATGTTGGTTGAAAAGTCATTAGGGCATTAATGCATAATTACCTTACCTGGAGGAGGACATCACCTCAGTTTGTATCTTCTCAGACCTCATTTTCCTTTCCTAATGACACAGTATGTTAGTGTCACAAACTTACCTGGAAACTGAGGTCTTGATACTTCAGAACTAACACAAAATCCAGTACTATTATTGTATGGAAATTGCACTTTCTGCCACATGTTAGACTTTACATCAGCTATTTGACTCAGATTAAAGATGCTGAAATGAATGTCTGGATTGTCAGAAATGCATCCAGTTCAAGCCAGAGATATTGCTCTTGCTTATAATTGGTACACATGAGGAAAGAATGAGGTTCTCTATTTAGTAATATCAGCCAACTTTGTAAATGAGCCCTCAAGAGAAGAGGTAGACATTTAAAAATTCATCCCAGTGGGTGTATTTATGTTAGCATGTGAGGGATCTGCATTTGGAGCAATGAGCTCCAATTGCCATGCCACTGAATCAGCAGGAATGCTGTGAAGTTTGTTCCTATGATGGTTAGGGGAGCACTGACTAACTCCAGAGGTGACACATTTGGTGCCTCTTGCTGTAAGGATGCTCTCTGCAAGCAGAGGGTTTTTTTTTGTGATAGACATCATCAGATTCGTCCTCTGGGACAATTACCGACCTTCAGCTCTGTCATTATTTATTGACTTGTACTGTACTAGTCAGCATGGTGTGATGGAACAGATAGCCCAGAAGCCTTCTGATTTTTCCTCCTTCCACGTATGTCCCATGTTCCTTAGGCTGACTGGTTCCTGCTTTCATCGCTCTGCAGACCAGTGTCCATGCTCAGCCTGCCCACTCAGCTACTCATTTGGCCATGTCCTTTGGTGCTCTGTTTAACGTCACTTACTGTGCTTAATCTGGTCGTGATGAAAACCCAGCCAGTGTCAGAAACTCTCTGTTTACAGAGGTGCAGATGGTCCCTGTACATAAAATACAGACTAGAGCAGGAAAAGATAAGGGATGAAGTCAAAGCATATAAAGGACTAAATAAAATGCATGTAAATTCTGTGTAGAAGAGGAGTGATGAGGGTTATTTTACAGTGGGTAAGTCTTATGGCTGCTGTTGTCAACCAGGGGAAAGGAAAAGAGGGAAGAGGAAAAGATGGAAAGAGACTGATTGTGAAGTGCAAGGACCCTGTAAGAGAGAGAGAAAGCTCCATAATTCCCAGTCTGAGTTCAGTTGTGTATGCAGAAAGGATTGTAAACAGGGGATGAAAACAGGAGACTGTTTGGAAAACTTTGACAAAATACTACAAAATGATAACTATATAAGAAAAATTACTCGATGCAGGAGAGGAGGATAATATTTCCTTGGTGATGTAGCACTGAGAAACAAAGAAACAGAGGCATAAAAAAAAGAGAACACTTTTCACAGCAGTAGAGGTGGTACTTAGTTACTCCCTACTAACTTTATAATAACATCCTGGCACTGATAAAAACTTCATCATTTATATAATCCAGGATTATCACAGACACCACCTTCTGTTTTTCTGTCATCAGAATATACCAGCTAAAAGAAACCTGTGTGTTTTACCATAGTGTTTGNTTTTCACCATTATGGTGACCAGGAAAACACAAATATGGAGGAACCAGACAGATGCAAAATGCCAAAGCACTTCTGAAAGGTTTAAACAGCATTTTCCTCCTTCCTGGTGTGTTTCTGTGGTGGGATTATTTTCCCTAATCCTCATTTTGCTGAAGTAAACAAGATGTGCTCTTCATCTTTCTGTCTTGAGATGGACTCTTTTCATGGAACTGTTCTCTCCGGAGTTCATAATTTCTGGGCATGAGTGATGGAAACAGTACCCAGCATGTTGGTTGAAAAGTCATTAGGGCATTAATGCATAATTACCTTACCTGGAGGAGGACATCACCTCAGTTTGTATCTTCTCAGACCTCATTTTCCTTTCCTAATGACACAGTATGTTAGTGTCACAAACTTACCTGGAAACTGAGGTCTTGATACTTCAGAACTAACACAAAATCCAGTACTATTATTGTATGGAAATTGCACTTTCTGCCACATGTTAGACTTTACATCAGCTATTTGACTCAGATTAAAGATGCTGAAATGAATGTCTGGATTGTCAG
Source organism: Ceyx cyanopectus (assembly GCA_013401355.1). NCBI lineage: Eukaryota > Metazoa > Chordata > Aves > Coraciiformes > Alcedinidae > Ceyx > Ceyx cyanopectus. The sequence continues at coordinate 173,549 of VYZU01023897.1, read as the reverse complement.
AAATGCATCCAGTTCAAGCCAGAGATATTGCTCTTGCTTATAATTGGTACACATGAGGAAAGAATGAGGTTCTCTATTTAGTAATATCAGCCAACTTTGTAAATGAGCCCTCAAGAGAAGAGGTAGACATTTAAAAATTCATCCCAGTGGGTGTATTTATGTTAGCATGTGAGGGATCTGCATTTGGAGCAATGAGCTCCAATTGCCATGCCACTGAATCAGCAGGAATGCTGTGAAGTTTGTTCCTATGATGGTTAGGGGAGCACTGACTAACTCCAGAGGTGACACATTTGGTGCCTCTTGCTGTAAGGATGCTCTCTGCAAGCAGAGGGTTTTTTTTTGTGATAGACATCATCAGATTCGTCCTCTGGGACAATTACCGACCTTCAGCTCTGTCATTATTTATTGACTTGTACTGTACTAGTCAGCATGGTGTGATGGAACAGATAGCCCAGAAGCCTTCTGATTTTTCCTCCTTCCACGTATGTCCCATGTTCCTTAGGCTGACTGGTTCCTGCTTTCATCGCTCTGCAGACCAGTGTCCATGCTCAGCCTGCCCACTCAGCTACTCATTTGGCCATGTCCTTTGGTGCTCTGTTTAACGTCACTTACTGTGCTTAATCTGGTCGTGATGAAAACCCAGCCAGTGTCAGAAACTCTCTGTTTACAGAGGTGCAGATGGTCCCTGTACATAAAATACAGACTAGAGCAGGAAAAGATAAGGGATGAAGTCAAAGCATATAAAGGACTAAATAAAATGCATGTAAATTCTGTGTAGAAGAGGAGTGATGAGGGTTATTTTACAGTGGGTAAGTCTTATGGCTGCTGTTGTCAACCAGGGGAAAGGAAAAGAGGGAAGAGGAAAAGATGGAAAGAGACTGATTGTGAAGTGCAAGGACCCTGTAAGAGAGAGAGAAAGCTCCATAATTCCCAGTCTGAGTTCAGTTGTGTATGCAGAAAGGATTGTAAACAGGGGATGAAAACAGGAGACTGTTTGGAAAACTTTGACAAAATACTACAAAATGATAACTATATAAGAAAAATTACTCGATGCAGGAGAGGAGGATAATATTTCCTTGGTGATGTAGCACTGAGAAACAAAGAAACAGAAGCATAAAAAAAAGAGAACACTTTTCACAGCAGTAGAGGTGGTACTTAGTTACTCCCTACTAACTTTATAATAACATCCTGGCACTGATAAAAACTTCATCATTTATATAATCCAGGATTATCACAGACACCACCTTCTGTTTTTCTGTCATCAGAATATACCAGCTAAAAGAAACCTGTGTGTTTTACCATAGTGTTTGCAGACTGAAGGGCACTGTTGTCTTATAGTTTCTCCAGGCTCCCAGAATTGAGCTAGAACAAGGTGCAGCCAAGATGAAACCATCTTTATTTTATTGACTGAGAACACAATTTGAATGACCTTACAAAGTCTTGCCCAAAGTGGACATCTTAGTTAGAAACTAAATCCCTCCCTCCTGGATTTCACATGAGTGTTCTTTACTGCAGGACCAGTTTTCCTTTCCAAACTGCTCATCATGCTAATCAAGTTGCCACAAAATCATTAAGTGAAGATGGATTTATGAACCAAACATTCTGTTAGCACCCAAGCAACCCTTCTTGCAACACAGAGCCTTTAGGACAGAACTGAAATGATGAACAGGGAATTTAAACCAGCATGTTGATTATTTTCTTTGTTTCAATGCAAAAGGTCACAGCACTTCTTAAGACCAAGCAGTCAGATTCCATTTAGCTTGGTTTAAATGGGCTTAATTTTTAGTGGGAATGTCTATAACTGGTATCAGAACTGAGAAAAGCATTGCAGAGCCCTATACTAAACTTATTATCAAAGACCCCCATACTAAAAATCATCAAAGTAATTTAGAGACATGAGTTATTAATATATAGATACAAGATATGCACTGATACTTGATCTCTATCTTTATGAAATTGTGCCTAATGTAAGCAGAGAGGATCTGTAATGTAAGAGAGCTACTCAGTGCTGTAATATAGAGAGCTACTCAATGGGCAGTTGGAATGTCATTGCCCAAACCAGACTTTTGCAGGACAGAAATGTTCCAGCACTTCCCGTATCTCTCTCTATTTCTCACTGTCCGTCTAGGGGCATCATTTAACATATGAAGAATTAATAAAGGTATGAGTGCTGCAGACATTTCTGCTCACAGCTGCTGAGCACAACCATATGAAGAACCAGAATGCTTAAATTTAATCTCAGACAGCGCTGGGTCTTCATAATAATATTTCTGCCCTTAAGCAAATTACACTTTTTTTTAGAAGAGAAAACCATGTGCTGGTCTAGTGGTGATCAGGAGATGTTTTCACTGACAGCTCCTGTCCCTGTCTCATGGCTGATGCCAAGTGGCTTCAGGGGGAGGAGGTTCCACACTATTTTCTCTGCATGGAACAGTGTGACATGCATCTGGTGTAGGCATTTACAGCAAAGTTTTGGTGCCTTTGTATCAGACAAGATAAGAATGAAGCAGAGAAGTTTACACTGTTCTGTAGAGATACATGGACACTCACTTTATTCCATGCTGCTCTCTTTCTCACAGGCACACAAATACATGCACTGAAAGATTTCTGAGATCAGGCCTGAACCACGGTAAGTATAATGTGCTGCAGAGGAACAAACTGTACAAAATCCATATTTGTTATAACAGAGATATGTTGCTCATTTCCACAGAGGCCATGGGAGGGCTTTTTCCAATAGAAATGAGAAGAAAACAGGGTGCTCAGTAGCAAAATACATTGTGATAGAATCCAGGCACAGTGATTATTAAAGACAATAACTACTCTGCATGAGTGGAGTGATTATCCTCGTTTTTTTAATTAAGAAAACTCATCCATGAATTACAAAGGAAACATGAGATTCCATCTATGAAAAGGATTGCAATGTCTCATGTTTGTGTGAAAGGATTAGCTGAAAATTGTAAATGAGAGACTTTGATCGCTCCAGTCATAATAAGAAAAACAAAGAAGCAGACTCTAAACAACTTATCTGGAGTGCAAGCTTCAACTATTTTTCCATTATTCACATTCATACAGCAGAATCTGGGAGGTTTTTCCCTGGGTCCTGCCTCATGTTCTCATTGCTAATATTTTATTGCCCAGTTGGGGAGTGCTGTGTTCACACTTTAGCACAACATTCAAAACAAGTTGTTTTTGCAGGCTGGAGCTGTGAGGAGATGCTGATGCAGGATGCTCAGCTAGAGAAAAGGCTGGCTGGGCTCCTTGCTGTGCTCCTTGGGAGGCACAGCTTGCTGCTTGCAGGGCAGGCAGAGGTGACTTGAAGCTTCTATATCTGAGCAGTTCAGAAACATAACTTAAAGCAGTGTTGGTGGTTGTGTGATTTCCAGCAGCCCAACAGGGAGTGGTTTATGGCCCAGCACTGAGCTCTCTCTTTTCCATTCCCACCTCAGCATCAGCACGACCTCTTTCATGCTGTCTCTGGGCCATGAAAGGATTAGAAAAGGGCCTTGTGCTCTCTCCCTCTTCTGCTCTTGCACCAGAGAGGTGATTTGGAGAGCAATGAGGGTCATACTTAGTTTCATTCTGATTTTTACTGGAAATTTCTTCTGCCCACACCAGGAACCTGTCTGTGTTGCACCATGACAGCAGCACACAGCCCGTGTGTGAGCAGCACGGAGCCTCTGGTGCCCCTACAACATACCTTGGTCTAATGGTGGGATAAATTCCTCAGCTGCAAAAGCAACTTTATGCTTCTTCACAGCAGAGTTCACTCTAGATTAGCTACAGCCACAGTTGTAATCCCCGTGGAACTGCAAATACTGAACAGATTGCTTTCATGCCAGAAAGGGAGGGGGAAAGGTGCATAAAGCAGAAGGTTCTCACAAGCACCATTTGAAAGGTCCACCATTTTTCTTTCAGTGTAAAGGATTTTCAGCTCTTTTACAAGAATTGGCAGTTCAGTTGTGTTCCAGAAGTGTTCTCCATAGGAAGGAAAGCTAGAGGTTTAATTAATCAAGTTATCTAGTTAGGAGAGGGAAGAAGATGCTGATTTAAAACATCCTAAGAACATTTGAAAATGAAATGAGATACATTATCATCACATTCCTTCATTTTATACACACTTGACTCATTCCACTGGCCATTCTTTGTACTTCTTTGTGCTTGTATGTCTATTAAAAAAAATGGAAAATGAACTCTGACCTTTCCCTTCTCAGTTTACCAGTCCACATTCCTTTTCTTTACAGCTGTTTGCTTTATATTTGAAAGTCATTTCATTTCTTCTGCTGCATAATTGAACACTCCAGAAACTAAAAGGCAACCTCGGCCAGCTGAGCCCTTATTGCTTTTCCCGTACAAAACTAGTGAGAATATTTCATGAAAGCTGAAGCTGTGAATGTGACTGAGACCCAAGTTTAACCTGAAGATTGAATTTATGCAGAAGGTGAGAAGACCCCGAATGACTTTGGAAGCAGAAGGGTTATCACATTGAGTGAAAATGTAGGTGCAGTGACAATGCATAATAAAGGAAAACAACAGAAGTGGTAAGAGGTTTTGATTATTCTGGGTTGTCACACATGTATTGGAGGAGATTGTCCTCTGATTGACTCCTTTCCCATCTTCCAAGATACACCTCACATTTTGGTTGCTATATGGCCCTGAAATCACAATACCTGACAGTCTGAAAGCTTATAAAATCAGGGTGGCAAACACGGGTTTTTTTAATAGGAAAGTGGTCAGAATGACGTTGTCACGCAGCTAACCAGTGCTGTCCTGTCTTCTCTAGTTCTGCCCAAAGCTTTCTGTGTCCCCTCAGAGTGGTGAATTTGCCACTTCCCTCTAATATAATGTAAATGCCATGAGTTATGACCTGCTAATAGCTGACTTGGCAGCATTTTGCTACTAAAGGCAATTGATGCTATTTCACAGCCTTTGAATGAGTTCATTCAAAGTATCAGGTATAATATTAGCACCTCTAGGACAGAAATAAAATACCAGATCTTTTATAATTTTAACTTTCTTCTTTTTTAATCACATATTTTATATTTTTAACTTAGTGATTTGAGCTACCTGTGGAATGCCCTTTGTCTACGCTGGTACCCTAGGATTTAATCAGCTGGTGTGTTCAGACACATCTAAGGTAAATGGACTGGTCTCTGCTAAGATTTCAGACAAAAAAGACACAGAATAGAAAATAATGGAAATGTCACAATACAAAAGTACTACTAATATGTTTTAAGCAGAAATAAATACTTCAACTTATTCAAGTGCATCAGCACTTTGAGTATAAGTGCTGTAAGCAAATAATTCACAAAGCAGAAAAAATGAGTCTAGGGTGAGGTAGAATGGGGAAAGTCAGAGCTGTGAGGGTTTTGTTATATTAGGCTCATTTATGTCATAAAATGTTCCTCAAGCTCATTATCTTCCTCTGACTTGTTGCCTGGTGCATATTCCCTGCTCCTCTGCAGGCAGCAGTGCTTGGTCAGTGGATGAGGCAGAATCTCCACCTGCTTCCAGGAGCATCCTAGTAACTGCCTTGTCAGCTCACCCAGATCTTCAGGATGAGGTGGACTTTTATCATGGGACACGATGACTAGAGATAAATAATTTACTGAAATGATGACTACTCTCCAAAAATGGAGCAGCAAAGTTTCTCTGCTACGAAGTTGACTAAAGTGCTCTGCTATTTTCTTGTGGCAATAAATAAAATGACTCATTTTATTTAATCATCTTGGGTTTTTATGATTAAACTAGGCTGTAATTTCTAGAATATTTAGGATTGGTCTGTTGTATACTTTGTGCTAAAACTGGATGTAATGTGAGTGCCAACACAGTGATGCCAGAATTTGCAAGAGCTTTCTTGATTGGTGTTTTCCTGCTGGTTCTTTTAATGCCAGTTTAGTTTTGAAAAGCTGTAGGCTTGTGATTGGAAAGACTGCAAAAATAAATATTAATGAATATCTTTAAAATGATAGGAAGTTAAATGACGTGGCAAAAATAATTGACATCTCTATCTCCTGCTCAATGGATCAAAATGCCACTGCAGACCAACAGAAGGAAGTGGGATGCTCTCAAGGAGGTCAGGGTGCCTCTAGACAATGGGAGGGACCTATAGTGTGAGACACTGCAACTACTCAGCAAAGTGGGTGGAGAATAATGGAGAGAGATGTAAGACATTTTTTTAAGGATTAGTACATTTTTAATTTATCAGGTATGGGTTATTTAGTTTGCTTTTATCAACTATTGCAATAAAAATGCTAAATTAAATATAAGTGGTATGGAACAAGTTCAAAGAAAGGTGGTGACTTTATTTCTTAATAATGTCTTGAGTTAAAAGTGTAATAAAATTGTGACTTGGAGCTTACTCACAAGGTTACCATTGTGCAAATGCAGAATCCAGTAATGTCCATTAATGCACAAACAGAAATAAATAGCACATGTTTTTAGAGGGCTAGTACTTTCCTGTAAGCATTTATCTCTGACATAAAATAATAATCAGACTGAATCTAGTGTTTTCAATTGCATTTTACAAGTGCAGAATTAATGCAGTTCTGTAAAACTCCTTAGTTAACTTTTGGAGGGGTTTATGACTAATTTATATGTGGCTATATGTTATTCTGTTCCAGTAGAAGAATTCCAGTTTTAATCACATACTCCGTCTTTAATCTCATAAAAAGAAACTCTTCCCTTTGTTGGAGTTGTGATGAGTATCTGTTGTGCAGTTAGCTGAGCTGTAAATTAGAACATGTGAAAGTTGTGGGGGAACAGTATCTGAAGTGTGGTGGTCTAAATATTAAATAATTGCTACTTTTATGGATCATTGCTTCTTGAACATCAATTTAAAATAGAAAACAGTTACAATATGTTTCAGAGAAGAAACTCATGGCATTAGTACCTGTAATTATATTTACTTTGGGTTATTGTCCATTTATTTATTTATTTATTTATTTATTTATTTATTTATTTATTCTTATTATTTTGATTTATTTTTTTGTTGCTTTTCCATGTATTCTGAGCAGGAGGAAAGGATTACAGAAAATTTACAGTGCTGGCTAATCTGGGCTTCTGGAGTGGCCCCATCCTGGGTTGGGTTCAGGTTAATTATCACCCACAGTTGCTGGGCTAAGAGGCTGGAAGGGGCTACACCTGGGGAGAGGCCACATCTGAGATAAACGACAGAGCCAACCAATGGGAGAGCAGATACCAGCCTGAGTCTCCCACCCCTATATAAGGGGAGAGTGGAGGCAAGGTGGGGGTACTTGTTTTCAAATGGTTCCTGTGTGTGGTGTCAGCTTGTGGCCAGAGCAGAAAAAGGGTGTCTTGGGCACAGGTAGAGTTTTCTGGTTTCTATCACATGTTTTGTATAGAATTTCATTAGTTTTATCTTTATTACTGGTTTTATTTTTGACTCTTTGTGGTGTTTATTAGGTTATCCCTATCTCAACCCCTTGGGTCTCACCTTGTATCTTCCTCATTCTTTTTCCTGTTTTCCATGGTGGGGGAAACAGCAGATGAGTGACTATGTGGTGTTTAATTTCCAGCAGAGATTAAACCATGACACTCCCAAATACCAACAGGTAGCTCTCACTTTCATAAAGTAATCCATGAAATAATGAGAGATATTCAGTGTTCTACCTTTCCCTGCTTGTTCAGAACAACCTTCCTGGTTAATCTTAATCTTTACCTAAGAATTAAGATCTTTCAGTCCATGAGGAGTCATTTCATGGCCAAGGAGTAAATAAAAAAAGTGTCACCCTTCAGCAATTTAGTGTTAGTATCTTGGCTGGTTCAGATTCATGTATCTCTAGTTATACCATATTTTGTATTCTAGAGGGAGTCCAAAACTACTTTTCCTTGTCTGTGTGTTCTGTACTCATGTTAATATTTTTTTCTGGTCTGCCAGTTTTTATGGCACTGATCTTTTTAGTTGCTATGCATCATTTGATTTAATTCCACTGCAGACAGGGATTTATAACTGCTTTATAATAAAGAAAAATAGTTAGTAAAGAAGACAGAGGCATGACTGTGAGTAGAGGCATTAAGCTGAGCTAAGATCTGATGTACTTTTCAGGAAAACCTTTTAATGTAATAATGTGCTTAGAGTGTTCCCAAAACTAAGTTGCATATGTAGGAAGTGGTGGCACCCTTATTGCTTGATTTAGTTTGACAGCTGATTTAATTTTGTGTTGGGGAGCAATATATCAGTGCAGTAAGGATGTTTGGGAAAGGTCAGTGCACCTCTTATTTTGATGCACAGCATGTATCAATGAGAATGTACCTATAAGCCCATAAATAGCTATATACTGAAGTTAAGACTTGCAAACCTTGTTGGTTTTGTTATTACTGACAAATCCAAGCCTAAAATAACAACAAAAAAAATTTCTTTACACTATTTGTTGCTTCTGTGTGTTCTTACCTGCTTTGAACTTTTCTGGTTTTACTTTGTTGTTTTTCTCTAAAACTGTGGGGGTGGTGATCCTCACCTGAAGACCTATTTCAGTTCACTAAACCTCTCAGGGGTGACCTTTCGTAACATTTGATGTTTCTTTGTAATCTCAGGTTTGCAGCATGACCTGATCTCACAGGGATTATTCTTTGCTTTAAGCTGAGGTTGTGCATGAGTAGTGAGAAGATCAGAACCTTGTCATTCCTGTTTCCTTATCCTCTTGAATGATGTTTCCCATTTAACAATTGCATTGCTGAAACCCAGGAAGCTTTATAGAAGAGATTACCATTTCTTTTACTGTCAAAACACCAACCTCCATGACTATTTTAAGTGTTGATGTATCTGGATTTCAAATACTTCTAGTGTTTTGTGTACAATTCATGTGCTAGGGAGTCTACCTGTAATTTTATTTCAGCTAAATTGCAGTTGCATATTTATCATATAGATATATCTAAACAAATGAAAAAGATTTAAGTATATACATTTATTATAAAGCCACCTATAGCCCTCTACTGCTTGAGTTTTATTCTGTCAAGCAGCAGCTTTATTGGTTCTGTTACAAATGACTCCTCATTCTTCATGTTAATAGGGGGGGGAAAAAAACTCCCCTTAGTTCTTTTTCTTGAAGTTTCCAAATCATTTCTGTAAGCAGGTTTGAAAACTGTAGGTGATGGTAGTTAATGATCAGAAAATGTTAACTGCCTGTCACAGGAATTGTTTATGAAAACAAGAGATCTATGTCTAAGCAGCAATTGGTAGCTTCATGGATATGAAATTTTATTTCCATTGATTAGACTATGTTTTTTTACTAGTCAAGGAGAGGAGACAGAAAATATCAACTTTTCATAACACAAAGTTTTAACTTTTTCACTTCAGCACATTTCAAAACAAAGAAATGTATATGATGATAGATTTCAGTTAAAGCAATTGGAGCTTTGCTGAAGACATGTCTACATTTGTCAAATCCAAGACAAACTCTGTAAACTGACAAATAATTTGGGACTGTAGCTTGCAAGGCTCACTCAGACTGAGGTTATCTTAGCAGTAAATTATTTCTCATCCATCACTCCCTTCACCTTGGGTTTATTGCAAGAGAGATTTGATAAAACAGGGTTACTTGCACTAAGCAGAGCTTCCCTCTGTTTTGGACTGCACATCATAGTTTGTATTCCTGAAGCTGAAAAGCTGTTTTCTCCCTTGTAAAACAGTCCATATGGAACCAACCTTTGGAAGGTAACCTAGATTTTGAACTGCCACCTGCAAGATAGGAAGCACATTAGCTTGATAAGTCTTGCCTAGTAAAAAATGGCATGGGCAGGAAGATGTCCCTTATTATTTTAAAGGTTACTTTCAAGAGATAAGAATTTGCTAATGCATCTTATGTAGGTCTTCAAACAAAACATAGTCTTGAAAATCTGATTTTTTCATCTAAAGACACAGGGAGGGCAGCAGCTCTTGGTCCCTGCTGGCACACAAGTGCTGGGGTAAATGGGCCACAGACAAAAGATACAGACCCACAGCTCTGGCTGCTGAGTGAAACAAGGCAGTAATGAGCTGACACCAAGGAACCTTCTGCTAAGTCAGTGATGAAATTTCAGAGGACACTAAAAGAAGGAAATGGTGGCCAAGTGATGTTAATCTGTGCACAGTAGCTTCCAGGCACAAAGGGAGCCCAGAAATGCCAACAGATTAATGCATTTTCAATGTTCCTTGTTGTTACTTCGAGGAGTTCCATGGCTCAGGAGTATTGCTGCCATCTCTAATTCAGAAAGACTAAGTTTTATCTAACCTATGTTCAGTTTTCAGATTTTAGTTTATTCTGAATATGCCAGATATTCCAATTTAATTCTGTTGTCTAATGTTACAGACATCACAATTGCTTTCTCTTGCTGAAATGTAGTACATGGGCAAGGTGGTGCAGCCATGTGTGAATTTAATCTGTTACTGTCTGTCATGTACTACTCCCTGAAGAAATACTGCCTACATCCCCACGTTCAGCTAATGCTTTTTACTGGCATTATCTTTATTCAATATACAAAGAGATATTTAATGTTAGTTTTATTATGAGGGAGGAAATGGAACAAGTAGTAAGTTCTTGCATTTTTGTGTGAATCCAGTGTACCCAAGAATGAGCTTGTACTAGCTGGCTTTTAAAAAGACAGAGCTTTTGCAGATAACAAATAAATGAGGCTAAAGTCACACTTAAGCGCTTTTAATTGTAAAATATGAAGTAAATATCTTTAAAGTCTGTCTCCTGATCTGAAAAGCAAAGGCACCATTTTTTTGTCAGATGAATAGCAAAAATAACACTTCTGTAATAAGGAATAATATCAATAAATGAAGAAAAACATGTAANATCTCAGGTTTGCAGCATGACCTGATCTCACAGGGATTATTCTTTGCTTTAAGCTGAGGTTGTGCATGAGTAGTGAGAAGATCAGAACCTTGTCATTCCTGTTTCCTTATCCTCTTGAATGATGTTTCCCATTTAACAATTGCATTGCTGAAACCCAGGAAGCTTTATAGAAGAGATTACCATTTCTTTTACTGTCAAAACACCAACCTCCATGACTATTTTAAGTGTTGATGTATCTGGATTTCAAATACTTCTAGTGTTTTGTGTACAATTCATGTGCTAGGGAGTCTACCTGTAATTTTATTTCAGCTAAATTGCAGTTGCATATTTATCATATAGATATATCTAAACAAATGAAAAAGATTTAAGTATATACATTTATTATAAAGCCACCTATAGCCCTCTACTGCTTGAGTTTTATTCTGTCAAGCAGCAGCTTTATTGGTTCTGTTACAAATGACTCCTCATTCTTCATGTTAATAGGGGGGGGAAAAAAACTCCCCTTAGTTCTTTTTCTTGAAGTTTCCAAATCATTTCTGTAAGCAGGTTTGAAAACTGTAGGTGATGGTAGTTAATGATCAGAAAATGTTAACTGCCTGTCACAGGAATTGTTTATGAAAACAAGAGATCTATGTCTAAGCAGCAATTGGTAGCTTCATGGATATGAAATTTTATTTCCATTGATTAGACTATGTTTTTTTACTAGTCAAGGAGAGGAGACAGAAAATATCAACTTTTCATAACACAAAGTTTTAACTTTTTCACTTCAGCACATTTCAAAACAAAGAAATGTATATGATGATAGATTTCAGTTAAAGCAATTGGAGCTTTGCTGAAGACATGTCTACATTTGTCAAATCCAAGACAAACTCTGTAAACTGACAAATAATTTGGGACTGTAGCTTGCAAGGCTCACTCAGACTGAGGTTATCTTAGCAGTAAATTATTTCTCATCCATCACTCCCTTCACCTTGGGTTTATTGCAAGAGAGATTTGATAAAACAGGGTTACTTGCACTAAGCAGAGCTTCCCTCTGTTTTGGACTGCACATCATAGTTTGTATTCCTGAAGCTGAAAAGCTGTTTTCTCCCTTGTAAAACAGTCCATATGGAACCAACCTTTGGAAGGTAACCTAGATTTTGAACTGCCACCTGCAAGATAGGAAGCACATTAGCTTGATAAGTCTTGCCTAGTAAAAAATGGCATGGGCAGGAAGATGTCCCTTATTATTTTAAAGGTTACTTTCAAGAGATAAGAATTTGCTAATGCATCTTATGTAGGTCTTCAAACAAAACATAGTCTTGAAAATCTGATTTTTTCATCTAAAGACACAGGGAGGGCAGCAGCTCTTGGTCCCTGCTGGCACACAAGTGCTGGGGTAAATGGGCCACAGACAAAAGATACAGACCCACAGCTCTGGCTGCTGAGTGAAACAAGGCAGTAATGAGCTGACACCAAGGAACCTTCTGCTAAGTCAGTGATGAAATTTCAGAGGACACTAAAAGAAGGAAATGGTGGCCAAGTGATGTTAATCTGTGCACAGTAGCTTCCAGGCACAAAGGGAGCCCAGAAATGCCAACAGATTAATGCATTTTCAATGTTCCTTGTTGTTACTTCGAGGAGTTCCATGGCTCAGGAGTATTGCTGCCATCTCTAATTCAGAAAGACTAAGTTTTATCTAACCTATGTTCAGTTTTCAGATTTTAGTTTATTCTGAATATGCCAGATATTCCAATTTAATTCTGTTGTCTAATGTTACAGACATCACAATTGCTTTCTCTTGCTGAAATGTAGTACATGGGCAAGGTGGTGCAGCCATGTGTGAATTTAATCTGTTACTGTCTGTCATGTACTACTCCCTGAAGAAATACTGCCTACATCCCCACGTTCAGCTAATGCTTTTTACTGGCATTATCTTTATTCAATATACAAAGAGATATTTAATGTTAGTTTTATTATGAGGGAGGAAATGGAACAAGTAGTAAGTTCTTGCATTTTTGTGTGAATCCAGTGTACCCAAGAATGAGCTTGTACTAGCTGGCTTTTAANTATCAATAAATGAAGAAAAACATGTAACTTCAGCACTGATATGAGGAAGAATTCATTTTAAGAACAATAAGATCACATGACCTTTCAAGGTACTACCAACATATAATCTTTTCAGATATAAATCATTGTTAAGGTCTCATAAGTATCTTCTTGAGCCTCTCCCCTTTAGTAAATTCCATTAAAATAGTGCATATTTAATGTATTGTTAAAGTTTCACACAACTTTGTTAAATTTTACATAAGAGGAGTCAAAGTTTATCTGTCTTTTTAGCTTTTTCCATTTTCCCTTGAACTGTTAGCACCCTAAAAAAACTGCTATTTAACATTAAGATCAAAAGCATCTAAACTGTAGGGCTCTTGCTCTGCTGATACATGTGTAGCGATGAAAGTTGGTTGTTATTTAGTGTTCTGAAATTTTTTAGTGTTCTGAAACTTGATTAATGCTGTTTTCTGCTGATTTTTAAGACCAGAACTATTAAGGTTAGTCTTATCTTACCATAGGTCATTCAGCTTCATCCAGTGACCCTGTTATAAGGCAAACATCTTGGCTTTAGAAGAGGCACATTGTTCTTGAAATATCCAGAGATGGAGAATGCTCAGGTTCTTTTAATAGGTTAATTACTAGAAAAACCTATTTTCCCATAATTAACCAATGATGTCTAATTTTTTAATTTAAATTAGTTTTGCTTAGGATTCAGCTCTTGATCCTTATAATCCTCCTTCTGCAGGATTACACAGCCTTTCCTATCTGGTATTTTCTTTCCAGGACAGTATTTATGCACTGTAATCAGATCTTTTCTAAATGAACTTTATGAAATGAGCCATTAAGATCTGTCTTGTCTGGTCTCTCAGTAAAGGATTTTCTCCAACTCCCAAAATAGTTCTTGTTGTCCTTCCATTTTCCTAATGACTTTAGACAACATAGATCCCAGAAGTGGATATTGCATTCCAACACTGATCTCTATCAATATTGTCATATCAAAGAAGGAAATAGCACATTTTTGTCAAATCTTACCATGTTGACAAGTATTTGCATTTGCCAATGGCAAAAGGTATGTGAGTGATTGTCTATTAAATGTCAATTACTTCAGCCTGTACCTAGAGAAATAGTCTCTCCCTCTCTATAGAATAAACAGTAACTCTAACAAACCTTTATGCTAAAGCAAATAACGAGTATTTTAGTATTTATTTTTCCCTCTTCCAACACGTTTAGGAGTACCATCTGCTTGACAAATTATGTATTTCAGTATTTCTTAAGTTATTAGCCTCACCTCTAATTTCTTAAAATTAAGTGTGTTCAGGTCTCATCCTCAGGACAGGAGGAAGGATTTATCTGTGACATCTATATCCTATGCAATCCTGGGAGATAGGCTGCAAGTTTAGAAAGCAGGGCTGGTGATGCCATCAGGCTCTCAGCCCTCTCTGATCCCAGGATGGGAAGGAGAAAGGGCTTCTATCCATGCCATGTATTTCCTGATCCCAAGCTAGTTTCAAAACTCACTCCCAAATGTATTTCCTGATCCCAAGCTAGTTTCAGAACTCACTCCCAAGCTTCTCAAGCCACCTGCAGGTTGCAGATACTGACTAACACTGAATAATATTTGATGAGAACCTCATCAATTTCTGCAGAACCGGGCATGCAGCACAGTACTGCTCAACGTGACTGAAAGTAAGAAAAATTTGGCCCCAAAGAAAATGACTCATGTTAGTCTCCCTTCACAGTTATTTTAATAATGGAGTAATTAGAACTGAGCCTGACTATTTCTCTTGGTTTCTTTTTTTTTTTCCTCTCTAGCCCCCTGACAGCTCTATTTTATGCCAATCCACTGGCACCATGTTCAAGGGAGCTGATGGGTATCTTGTTAACAAGAGGATTGATTTTTTTTTTCTCGAGTAGTTCATATTCCACACAATCCCCTTATACAATTGTCAAATTGAAAGGGTTTAGGTACGATTTTATTACTTGAATATTAGACAAAATAATCTTTGTAGCATTTGTTGAAAGATGAAAAACATAGAAAGCTTCCAAATACTTCCTTGTGTTGAACAAAACCTCTGCAGGAGATGAACTTCACTCATCTGAGTGTTTTGTGTGTTTTATAGCCTGGGATGTGCAGAGTCCTATGTGCTCCATAGCTCTACTTTTGACAGAAAGGAACTGGTCTTGGACAATGGTTTTGAGACATTGTTAATGTGCAGGATCACAACATGTTCTTTGAAGGAGTGTGGCCAGAAAAGAGATTCCTGATGAAATAACTCCTGTTTTATAACTTTTTTTTTTTTAATCTAGAAAAAAGTTACTTTTTCTGTTACATTTGTAGAAAATAACTGGATTGCCTTCCTCCCTCTGCAGTCCTGTTAGTCAGAATGTCACAACTACTGAGCCCTTGAAATCAGTAGGTGGTAAAGTTAAGATGTAGCTGTGAAATGTTGGTTTTCTGAACTTGAATTGTCTTTTACCTGAATACCTGTGATATTTTGATGGCAACCTCCCCCCCAAAATCTGGGTAGACACTGATGGTTTTTTTGCTTTGGTAAAGCACAGCACAAGAATTAATGATAATAGAGCTTTTTTTTTTTCCCTGTTGAAAAGGTCACTCTTTCTCCTTTAATCTTAATTAAATACACCATCCTAGCTTAGATCAGTGATATGAGAAGAACCACTGACCTGTTGAATCCTAGCCACCCTTTCCACATCACTAATGATTTTACAGGTCTGTTCTCCATGAGTCTTCTCTTCAGAGTGGAGCACATTGAAGCATTCTTAGCAAGCAGCTCCTTGCACACAAACTGTTCTGACTTGATCCCTCTTCCTGCCTTTCTCTGAAACTTTTCTAGTTTTGTTTAGTATGTTTCTTAAAGATGAGGAGAGAATGTGTGGTGTTGATGATATGGATGAGCTGTGGATTTATGCAGTGAAGTTTTCATCTTACTACATTAATAAGGGAGTTTTAATTAATTTTGGCTTTTCTTTTTGCCTATAGACTGGGAGTGAATACTGGTAGGAAATGCAGTACCTCTTATGGGAGCTCAGGGGGAAAGGTTGTGCATGTATCTAACAATATAGAAAGGTGTATCTGGTTATCCACTCTGAAATACTTGCTGTGTATGTGCAGAAAGAGATCCTTCCCTTGTTTTGGGCTGAGATTTTTAAGTCTACTGAACACATTTAACATGTGCAAGAAAACACCCTTCACCGTCCCTAACCTTCCCTCTGCTCTATGCTGCTGGGACTATCATCCCTGTTACACCCAGCTACATTAGGATGAGTATGAGCAGTGCCCCTGCTCCATATGTTGGCTCTAACCTCTGGAACATAGATATCACATGAAAAACAACACAAACTTGGTTTTCATATCAGCTTAAACTTAGGTTTGCTGTACAAAGATGTCTTGGGTAAAAGTAAAATGCATAGACAGTGTCCAGATCATCCTTTTGTTCTATAGCAATTAACTCGAGAGGGTAGATGGGTTGATTTTCTTTGCATTGCCATAGCTAGATTTGATAAAATATTTAGCACAAATACAAGCCTAGTGCACATTACATAGTTATGTGATTTGGTTTTACACTAGATGCTAGTTCTGCACAAGCTTTATACTAATAAGCTTTTACCTTATTGTTCTCTGATAGGCAAAAAGAATAATTAGAAATGTAATTCCAAGCTTCACTGGAAGCATGAGCTGTGTGTTTCCTCAGCAGTATACTGTAGAGGCATGTCAAAGCATTACTGATTCTTCAATATCTCTGGCTGAATGATGCTCTGAACATATTTCTCAAGAGGATAATGAACAGCAGGCTGTTCACATCAGCTTTTTTTTTTTTTTCAGGTTTGCTGTGTTTTTCACAACAGAATTTTTTTTGTTTTATCTTGTTTCTGCCAAAGCAGCTGTTGTGCTCTACTTAGTGCCCCATCCCACTTGATGGGTCCTGAAAGACACGATGGTAGTGCATTTATTTTCCTCATTATAGAAAGATAGAAGCTCAAATTCAGATTAAATTCTATTCTGCAGCTCCATTGTGAGGATAGGGGAACTTTCTCTTGCTCTGATTTCCAAAGTATCTGGTGTCGATGACAAAGGTCCCCCAAAGAACACATTTGCAGAAGGCAAATGAGATTGTATTAAACCTGCCTTGTATTTTCTGTGAACTAACTCTGTGAAGCTGTTCCAGGGGATTTTCTTATGTGTGTTACTCTCATGAGTTGTTGGGATGAAGCAATTTATTACTAGAAAGGCTCTGCTTTGTTGCCTTATCTGCAGAGCTGGGATTTAGTTGGGATTTGTTCAGTACATTGAATTCATGGAGTTGAACACATGGCAGGCTCTGTGTGTTTCCCCTGATTCACAGCAGTGTTCCCCCATGGCTCTCCCCTGTGTTTATCCATGTTCTTCAGCATTACAACAGGAACTGGATGTCTACAGCCATGTAGAATCCAGCTGAACTTGAGACAGTTGCACAGTCAAAAAAATAAAATATTTAGCAACATGTCTCTGCTGAACACATAAAAACAAGCAGCTTTCCCCTCCCCCCACATTAAGATGATACTGAGTTTTTAGGTTAAGTTCAATAAACCTCTGCTGAAGTTCTTTAGAACTTAATTGGTTGTAAGGGATATTAATAGTCTGGGGTTTCCATGAAGTAAAGGCTGTTTTCCATGGTGCTAGGGAAAACTATTATTTGCCAATTTCTACTCAACATCTGCTAGCTAATGTCTGATCTGAGAAGTCATAAAATGTTTGAGAACCACAACTAAATACAATGAAAAATCAGTTCACATAATTTCTTTGTTTTGTCTAAAACCAGTGAAGTATTAGTTAGAATGCTGATGTAATTCCATATAGAATTATTCTTTTGATGAAATATATCAGCACTGTATTTATGCTTCTTATATCCCTTTGTATGCCCTATGCACATAAAATCAGATATAATATTGCAGGAGCTGTTTGTGTGTGCCATCTTTTCAAAGCTGAAGATACTTTCACTGAGTCTATAGCAAAAGTTAAATGTACTCTGATAATGAAGTTCAGTAGGGCTCCNTGAGAAGAACCACTGACCTGTTGAATCCTAGCCACCCTTTCCACATCACTAATGATTTTACAGGTCTGTTCTCCATGAGTCTTCTCTTCAGAGTGGAGCACATTGAAGCATTCTTAGCAAGCAGCTCCTTGCACACAAACTGTTCTGACTTGATCCCTCTTCCTGCCTTTCTCTGAAACTTTTCTAGTTTTGTTTAGTATGTTTCTTAAAGATGAGGAGAGAATGTGTGGTGTTGATGATATGGATGAGCTGTGGATTTATGCAGTGAAGTTTTCATCTTACTACATTAATAAGGGAGTTTTAATTAATTTTGGCTTTTCTTTTTGCCTATAGACTGGGAGTGAATACTGGTAGGAAATGCAGTACCTCTTATGGGAGCTCAGGGGGAAAGGTTGTGCATGTATCTAACAATATAGAAAGGTGTATCTGGTTATCCACTCTGAAATACTTGCTGTGTATGTGCAGAAAGAGATCCTTCCCTTGTTTTGGGCTGAGATTTTTAAGTCTACTGAACACATTTAACATGTGCAAGAAAACACCCTTCACCGTCCCTAACCTTCCCTCTGCTCTATGCTGCTGGGACTATCATCCCTGTTACACCCAGCTACATTAGGATGAGTATGAGCAGTGCCCCTGCTCCATATGTTGGCTCTAACCTCTGGAACATAGATATCACATGAAAAACAACACAAACTTGGTTTTCATATCAGCTTAAACTTAGGTTTGCTGTACAAAGATGTCTTGGGTAAAAGTAAAATGCATAGACAGTGTCCAGATCATCCTTTTGTTCTATAGCAATTAACTCGAGAGGGTAGATGGGTTGATTTTCTTTGCATTGCCATAGCTAGATTTGATAAAATATTTAGCACAAATACAAGCCTAGTGCACATTACATAGTTATGTGATTTGGTTTTACACTAGATGCTAGTTCTGCACAAGCTTTATACTAATAAGCTTTTACCTTATTGTTCTCTGATAGGCAAAAAGAATAATTAGAAATGTAATTCCAAGCTTCACTGGAAGCATGAGCTGTGTGTTTCCTCAGCAGTATACTGTAGAGGCATGTCAAAGCATTACTGATTCTTCAATATCTCTGGCTGAATGCTGCTCTGAACATATTTCTCAAGAGGATAATGAACAGCAGGCTGTTCACATCAGCTTTTTTTTTTTTTTCAGGTTTGCTGTGTTTTTCACAACAGAATTTTTTTTGTTTTATCTTGTTTCTGCCAAAGCAGCTGTTGTGCTCTACTTAGTGCCCCATCCCACTTGATGGGTCCTGAAAGACACGATGGTAGTGCATTTATTTTCCTCATTATAGAAAGATAGAAGCTCAAATTCAGATTAAATTCTATTCTGCAGCTCCATTGTGAGGATAGGGGAACTTTCTCTTGCTCTGATTTCCAAAGTATCTGGTGTCGATGACAAAGGTCCCCCAAAGAACACATTTGCAGAAGGCAAATGAGATTGTATTAAACCTGCCTTGTATTTTCTGTGAACTAACTCTGTGAAGCTGTTCCAGGGGATTTTCTTATGTGTGTTACTCTCATGAGTTGTTGGGATGAAGCAATTTATTACTAGAAAGGCTCTGCTTTGTTGCCTTATCTGCAGAGCTGGGATTTAGTTGGGATTTGTTCAGTACATTGAATTCATGGAGTTGAACACATGGCAGGCTCTGTGTGTTTCCCCTGATTCACAGCAGTGTTCCCCCATGGCTCTCCCCTGTGTTTATCCATGTTCTTCAGCATTACAACAGGAACTGGATGTCTACAGCCATGTAGAATCCAGCTGAACTTGAGACAGTTGCACAGTCAAAAAAATAAAATATTTAGCAACATGTCTCTGCTGAACACATAAAAACAAGCAGCTTTCCCCTCCCCCCACATTAAGATGATACTGAGTTTTTAGGTTAAGTTCAATAAACCTCTGCTGAAGTTCTTTAGAACTTAATTGGTTGTAAGGGATATTAATAGTCTGGGGTTTCCATGAAGTAAAGGCTGTTTTCCATGGTGCTAGGGAAAACTATTATTTGCCAATTTCTACTCAACATCTGCTAGCTAATGTCTGATCTGAGAAGTCATAAAATGTTTGAGAACCACAACTAAATACAATGAAAAATCAGTTCACATAATTTCTTTGTTTTGTCTAAAACCAGTGAAGTATTAGTTAGAATGCTGATGTAATTCCATATAGAATTATTCTTTTGATGAAATATATCAGCACTGTATTTATGCTTCTTATATCCCTTTGTATGCCCTATGCACATAAAATCAGATATAATATTGCAGGAGCTGTTTGCCTTAATTTAGTATAAAAGCAAGATTTTTTTCTTCTAGCAAGGATTAAAAGAAAGTTAAAACAATGTAGTGACCCTTTTTGGTTCAAGCATGACATTTATGTACAAACCAACAGAACCACATAACTTTACTACTTTCTGAGGGTAAAATTACATTACTTTCTGGCATTTTTACAAAAGATGCTCTCCACAGTAGCATTAAGAGCTGTAAAACTGCCAAGTGAATGAAACCATGCACAGGGAAAGTGCTGATTAATTTATTCAAAGAGGATGCAAGCTACTCACCCCTGAGTAGCCCAACCTTATAGAATAAGGTGATGAGAGAGGAGAAGATGATTAATTTTTGCTGAAGGTGATAATATTTGGAGCAAAGTGTGAATTGTTTAGTAACTTTTGGATGGGAACTACTAGATGGGTTTTGGGGACTCCAAATGAAGAGGGGAGACAACTGAGTGCACGACCATTCTTTTCCCTCCACCTCCCTGGGTGCCACAGAAACTGACAAGACCATTCAGAAGAGCATTTAGCCCTTCCCATGTAAATGAATAAAAGAGGACATTGCTCCTCAGGCCTAGGAAGCCAAGACTATCTCAGTTAATCAAATTTCCTGTTTGTTCTAAGGGAAATGAGCACCAAAATGATCTGATATGCTTCACAAGTAAGATCTGCCTTATTAATTACAAAAAAAAAGAAAATTAAAAAATCCAAGTGATACTTTTAATCTTTGTTTGTGCTTTTCAACAAAAGCTTCTCAAGTGATTCCTGCATGGTTGGGATAGAAAGCCATGTGTCATCTCTGCCCATGCTCCAGGGCAGCAGGGACCAGAGCCATCCCAGCCCTCAGAAACAGGTAGACAGGGCAGGACTTAGTAGTGGCACTGAATCACTCCTATGTCAGCCAGTGCTGGCTTCTGTCTGAAGAACAAGACCAGAGAATGGAGGTAGCAATGCATGAAAGCCCCTGGAGACTTGTGGCAAAGTACTAAGTTCTTGTTGAGCTGTTTAATTTTTGGTTTAGATGATGACAAATCCTGTATTTTGAACCTAGCTTCCCCCCCCCCTCTTTTTATAAAGTGAACAAAAGGGAAGAGAAAAATTATAGGAGGCAACATAAAAGAAATGCTAAATTTGAAATTAAATGAAGTTAGATAATCATCTGTCACTCAGTTTCCCAGTATTATCCCTTAATAACCTTATTGTCTCTTTGCCTGTTTGCTGCTTATCTATTTAAAGCAGTTTATCATTCACAGCCCGATTGGTTCATCATCTGTGTATTTCCAAAAGAAAGGGGAGATAATATCCCTGGGACCCAGATAGTTTTTCCATTTGTTTCCTTTTGTTGCATTAGTTGAGGAGAAAGTGGGGAATTAGCATAAAAAAAACCCCACCAACCCTTTGCTAGCACCAGATTAAAGATGGCCTTCAAATACAGGGCTTGGAGCCAGATCATTCCTTCACAAAGTTGGGATGAGCTCAGATTTGGACTTTAGGGGGTAGCAAAATGCTAATTCCAGGCTAGCAAAGCATAAAGGCCAGGAAAAGCACAGCCCTTTGTTCCAGATGAATAACTGAGAGACACCCCGGGACCCAACTGCCAATTGTTTAATGTGTTTAGTGTGTGGATCATTCTGGGCTCTCATAAACCCAGAATTAATCACTATAAAATGCTTAAGCATGTGCTGAATTTGAAGAGGCCAAAGAACCCTGAGGCTAGCCCAGCTGACCCCTAGAAGCCACTGCTGTGGACACCTCCAAACATGTTCATCTTCACTCCTGCCATGTAGTCACTAGGTCTGGATTTACTAGACAGTGAGCACTTGTGTATGTGCTCCACGAATGAGGAGTTAAGGTGTGAAATAGCACTTTTGGGGATAGTTTAAGGAAAGGATGATGTTTTGCTTTGTGTCAGAGTATTCCCACATCATCCTGGTTTTAGACATATTGGTTCTGTCAGGGTTGTCAGCAGAGTTTGGAACATCATGTTCTGCACACACACCTAAATCTTACCCTTGCCACGCAGCTCTTCCCTGTGCTGCTTCAGCACTAGGTAAAGGGAAAAGTTGAGGTATTTGACACATTAAAATGGGAAATGTTATTGAGCTAAATGTGAGTAAAACCTGATAACTTAGCCACTGCTGCAGGTACCCTCCCTCTCTTCAGGTACTCATATAAAATGAAATATTGATTGGTTATCTTGTTCTTGCATCCCCAGTTTTCAGTCTGAGCTGTGATGGCAATATTGTGTGCAGTGTGGGGGGAGGTGCTGGCTGGGGAAATGCTTGATGGGTTCAAGTGTCTGAGAAACAGTTTGGGATTGTGATCTGGGTTTCAGGATCTCGGATTTTGATGCAATTGCTGGAGAGTTTATCCCAGCAGATCATCTGGCAGGGGCTAGGGATGCAAAGACCTGAGCTGTTTTAAAACAAGCCAGAATACATTGTCTTTTCATGTGCATGCTGGGCTGGGAGTTGGATGGTTGGGGTGGAGGGGACAGAAGATGCTGCTGCTGCCCCACTGTAGGCTGTCAGAAGTAAGGAGGGGTAGGGACTGAGCAGAGTGCATGGAGATGACTGGAATGCCCCACTAATTCTTCATCCTCAGGAGCAGGATTTGTAGCGACTGCTGAATTACAGCATTTTAACAGGCTGAAGTAAACAAAAGTGATACTTCCCACCCCAGGCTGTAAACTGTGGAGATGGGAGACCTGTCACAAGACTGCTCAGCCATGGTCTGAGCTGGTGCTTCGGGTGCAGGACCAGCTGAACAGCTGGCAGGGCAGGGGGGTGGGCAACTGATCCAGCCTAACCCAGTGAAATCAGCTCATTCTCCCCTAAAGTGGTAGATATTTCTGTCAAAACAATCAGCACTGAGCCAGTTAAAGGTGCTGACACTTGAAGCAGGGCCCTGGGTTTCTGGAGGAGCACCCCACTTGCTGCAGGGACCTGGTGTTGAGCAAGGCACGTGGCTCCGAGGCTCCTGCCTGTGCCTTCACGGTTGTGTAACATCCCTCTTGCAGCTAAAGCAATTGTTTGCTTGCAAAATTAATGTTATTCACAGTTTTTATCTTCTTCTTTTTTTTGTCTTTTTTTCTTTTTTTTTTGTTGTGTTGTTTGGGTTTGTTGTTTGGGGTTTTTTTACCCATTTTTAATGTGATTTAACAGCTGGAGATGAGGAGAAGGCAGCACCAGGAGAGCAGCCAACTCTCTGCAGACAGGCAGAGAGTGCTCCAGGGACTACCGCTGGTCCATGGATGACAGATGGGAGCTTATGGTCTATAACTTAACAGATGGATCACAGCTCTGTTTTTTACTTGCATAGAGGGAATCAAATGACTATGGGGTGGATAAATAAAAGCAGCTAATCAGAAAGATCTGTGATTCAGTATAGGGATTCGGGAAGATGTAATTTGTAGGGATGAAAACCTCGTGGCAGTGACTAATGTGTAAAAGAAATGTCAAGAAAGATGAATTATTGCCTCCATTCTCATTCTGTAAAACTATTTCATCAAACATCTTTTTTTTGTCTGTCACTCCCAAGCTTTTTTTTTTTTTGTGAAAATATATGGTTTTACCTTAGAAAGGAAAATTAATTTACTATGGAGACTAAAATACAGATGTAATGTTAAGCTTTGATGTGACATGCTAGATATACTTTATATATATATATATGCACTTATTACCCCACTCAAAACTATTTTCTTTATTTGCTTTACCAGCTACTACTAAATTGACCAAATCAACAAGAACTTTTGTGATCTCAGTCCCTTACCCTGTGCACCATAGTGAGACATGGCACAGTTGTGTGCTTTATTTTCCATGGGGTGCTTTATTTTGCCACAACCAAGGTGCTGAGTTTTTTCTTACACGTTTCCCACCTTTGCTCCAAGGGTATGTTTTACTTTCCTATTTTTTTTTTATATATATATATACACACACACCTAGATTTGTGAAGGAAATAAGACCTGTACAGTCCCACTGTGTGTGCACATGATTGTGTCAGATTCCCTAGAACAGGTTTTGGACTTGCAGTGTTTCTGCCCTCTTTGACAGAACAGGGATATCTCTCAGCTTGTAAGTTCCTCCAAGACTTAGGTGCCCATGTAGATGGAAAGACTAAAGTCTAAAAATGTCTTTGAGGGCACTGTCAAGGGACAGTGAAAGGAGAAACAGCAGAGGTGTGATACTAAAGAGCCTCATAAATTGCATATTCATCTTCATATGGTGATCTGTGTCACTTCAGCATTGCATATTGTTAGTGTGTGTGCTGTGGTCTCAGTGCTGTGTGATGAAATCTGGCTTTAGGGAAAGGTGAGTCTTCTAACTTGTCTGTGACAGAGGATTGTATTGTTCTGTCTTAGTGACAAAGAGAAGAGTCCAAGAAGGAAATATTGAAATATCCTCAGTGAGAGGAAGATAAAAAGAATTTCCCTTCTATCAGCCATAGCTTGGTTTCTTAAGTAAACGGAGCAGAAGTGATTGTTCATTTGATTTATGTAGGTTTGTAAACCATGTGTACACTGTGTAATCCTTCACTGGTTCTGTGCAGGCTGGTGAAGGCTTTACAGAGTGAGATTAAAAGGAAAAAAAAAAAGATAAAGCTCCAAAGGCAGCTGTTAAAGCTCTGGTTGTTATCAGCCAGCTGGCAGTCACCCCTGGCTGGCCAGCATGAGCACTGCTGGGAAGTGAAGTAGTGGAGCATAAGTGGGTAGAGGGTGGGTGGTTGTGGTGGTGTTGAGGGGACAAAGAGCAAGAGGAAGCAAAGTTCATTAGTTATGTGAATATGATGCTTGTGGAGTAGTGTTTTTGTGATGTCCTGACTCACAGAGCCCAAGTCATGACTTTGGAAACCTTCGTGTTGGCAGTAGAGGAGCTGTTGAACCAGCACATACAACCTCTACTTAAGTAACATTGGGTTAATCTTCTGTTAGCTACTTTACCACTTATTCAGACCCAACCTGAAGCCCCCAGGCATTGCTGTGACCCTGTGTCACTGTGGAGCATCCCTCACTGATCAAGCTGGTTTTGACACTGTAAAACCAATGGGAAACAGCTGATGAATATTATTATATGCCTATTATTTCAGCTTTTACATTTAATTTTTTGAGTATTGTAAATGATATACTGCTCATGATTTATAGGAGGAATCACCTCTTTGTGGGAAACAAACCCATGGGTCACAGCTGAGCAGTACAGAATGTGCTATCATTGTGTGCTATACTGGGCAGCAGAAAATGTTTTATTTGTACCACACGTTTACTCAAAATTCACTTCTTTGTTACTTACCTTTTTTTTTTTTCTGGGGGGGTGGGGTGTATAGCATCCACACATTTAAAATGTCTTTTCAGTCAGTTTATACAATGTCAGGCAAGCAATTATGCCATCACTGGTTTAAAGAATGAGTCATCCCTAGAGGGTAGGTTTTTATCATGCTCGTGTTTGAGGTAATCAATCTGCTGTCTTTAAGCATTATAGCAAATGTCTGTATTGATTTGTATGAATGGAATCAGTATTTCTGCGTGGTTTTAGTCACACTGATTTCCCTGAATGCAGTAATGATGCTGTCTTCATTCCTTCGTGTTACATGAATTCACATTTGGAATTTTTATCTGGATTGTACTTGTAGCACAGTTTACACTTTTTTTTTTCCCTTTTGGATCAGTGTAATAAAGTTCTAGTGAGGACCTTTGTTGTGAGCCTGAGTTTACTGCAAATACTGGGTAGATATTTGTTGACTCGGAAAATAAGTTCCATTTATTTTATTTACTTCCATTAATTTACTAGTAAACTTAAATACTCAAGACTGTTATAACAGAGTTATTAAAGGTATATTATCATAATAACTGATGATAGGTTATTAGTGTCTGATAACTTCATAACATTATCTGCATTTGTTTCTTACACTCTAAGATTAATCCTGAAGACCTATTTTAATCTGAAATTAAACCACATCCAAAACCCCAAAGTAATGCTCCTCAACAGTAACTACAGTATCATTTTAAGTGAGTTTCTTTTGTGGTAGAAAGGAGATGGGCTTTTTCCCTCATTTTCAAATTTGCCATTAGCTTAGTATTATAAGTCATGTTAATATGTAAAATCTGTATTAGCTATTTGCTTAATGTGCTGGGTAGTGAAGAAATATCAAAGATTTAAAACATCCCCTCCCTTTTTTTTTTTTCCAGAGTGCAGTGATATAATTTTCTTTTATTGTTTAGCAAAGCTCAGAGATTGTGCACAGATGGATGACTTTAATACCCATCTAGCACTGACATTTACAAAAGTGCCATATTTGAAACAAATAATTGGACAACAGGCTTTGCACTGTTAGCCTTGACTTCCCAAAAGACACACCAGTGAAGAAATATATGCACTCCACTTCTGAGGACAAAGAGGTCTGAAAATCTTAATGAATCACGTTTGAAGTCTTTTAACTGTAATAACGTCTTCCCTGCTGAGAAGTTAATAATCTGCTGGCTCTCTTTTCCTCTTTTGAACATTAGTTTGAAGAGCTTCCATTATTGTTTCTTTTGTTCCTAGCTGGGGAGAAAGCAAATTCTTTGACCCTTCTGTTAGGGAAAATAAGTTTTTCCTTTGCAGCCACGAGACAAGTAGACAAACATTTTTAAAGACTAACCTTCCATCTCTACCCAGCTGAGTGATCATGGGGAACTTCAGGTCCATGATCTGTACAAGACCTTGTGTTGAGCTGCACTCAGTGGCCTTTTTTTTCCCTTGAAAAAGTAGGATTCTGGATAAGAACCAAGGTTGCAATCTCATACTGAAGAATGTGTCATTGTTTTTTCATTACCAATTTACTCACAACTCTATATTAAAATGACTGAGTATATTTGTCTCAGTCTTTGCTGTAATTTGATATGTATATAATTTAATATATACATTCATTTTCAATTTGACAGCAACAGTGGCATATGAAGAACTTGGTTGCTTGTGAGGCAGATAATAGGGAAAAACATTAGTCATTTTTGTTGGGTGTTTTTTTTGGGTTTTTTTGTTGGGTTTTTTTTTCCTCCCAAGTAGTGAAAAACCTAGAATGTATGTATTGAAATGCAATTTTTGTCTGTGGAATGATGCCTACTATATTAATAAGGCANTGCTCGTGTTTGAGGTAATCAATCTGCTGTCTTTAAGCATTATAGCAAATGTCTGTATTGATTTGTATGAATGGAATCAGTATTTCTGCGTGGTTTTAGTCACACTGATTTCCCTGAATGCAGTAATGATGCTGTCTTCATTCCTTCGTGTTACATGAATTCACATTTGGAATTTTTATCTGGATTGTACTTGTAGCACATTTTACACTTTTTTTTTTCCCTTTTGGATCAGTGTAATAAAGTTCTAGTGAGGACCTTTGTTGTGAGCCTGAGTTTACTGCAAATACTGGGTAGATATTTGTTGACTCGGAAAATAAGTTCCATTTATTTTATTTACTTCCATTAATTTACTAGTAAACTTAAATACTCAAGACTGTTATAACAGAGTTATTAAAGGTATATTATCATAATAACTGATGATAGGTTATTAGTGTCTGATAACTTCATAACATTATCTGCATTTGTTTCTTACACTCTAAGATTAATCCTGAAGACCTATTTTAATCTGAAATTAAACCACATCCAAAACCCCAAAGTAATGCTCCTCAACAGTAACTACAGTATCATTTTAAGTGAGTTTCTTTTGTGGTAGAAAGGAGATGGGCTTTTTCCCTCATTTTCAAATTTGCCATTAGCTTAGTATTAGAAGTCATGTTAATATGTAAAATCTGTATTAGCTATTTGCTTAATGTGCTGGGTAGTGAAGAAATATCAAAGATTTAAAACATCCCCTCCCTTTTTTTTTTTTCCAGAGTGCAGTGATATAATTTTCTTTTATTGTTTAGCAAAGCTCAGAGATTGTGCACAGATGGATGACTTTAATACCCATCTAGCACTGACATTTACAAAAGTGCCATATTTGAAACAAATAATTGGACAACAGGCTTTGCACTGTTAGCCTTGACTTCCCAAAAGACACACCAGTGAAGAAATATATGCACTCCACTTCTGAGGACAAAGAGGTCTGAAAATCTTAATGAATCACGTTTGAAGTCTTTTAACTGTAATAACGTCTTCCCTGCTGAGAAGTTAATAATCTGCTGGCTCTCTTTTCCTCTTTTGAACATTAGTTTGAAGAGCTTCCATTATTGTTTCTTTTGTTCCTAGCTGGGGAGAAAGCAAATTCTTTGACCCTTCTGTTAGGGAAAATAAGTTTTTCCTTTGCAGCCACGAGACAAGTAGACAAACATTTTTAAAGACTAACCTTCCATCTCTACCCAGCTGAGTGATCATGGGGAACTTCAGGTCCATGATCTGTACAAGACCTTGTGTTGAGCTGCACTCAGTGGCCTTTTTTTTCCCTTGAAAAAGTAGGATTCTGGATAAGAACCAAGGTTGCAATCTCATACTGAAGAATGTGTCATTGTTTTTTCATTACCAATTTACTCACAACTCTATATTAAAATGACTGAGTATATTTGTCTCAGTCTTTGCTGTAATTTGATATGTATATAATTTAATATATACATTCATTTTCAATTTGACAGCAACAGTGGCATATGAAGAACTTGGTTGCTTGTGAGGCAGATAATAGGGAAAAACATTAGTCATTTTTGTTGGGTGTTTTTTTTGGGTTTTTTTGTTGGGTTTTTTTTTCCTCCCAAGTAGTGAAAAACCTAGAATGTATGTATTGAAATGCAATTTTTGTCTGTGGAATGATGCCTACTATATTAATAAGGCATTAACAGATTTTTATCTCACATTTTCTTCCTTTCCTTGTGACATGGGCCCATAGCCCTGTAGCAATTTTTTTTGCTGACTAAGAGCATCTTAAGCCATAAGGAACCTGAGAATTAGTAACTGTGAGAACTGAATATTGTCCTCTTTCCGGGAGCTATTTTAAAATTCACATCTTTTTGGAGCTTAAGAAATGATACAGTCAATGTTTTTAAAAGAGAATATTCAACAAAAACAGTAAAAGGAACATTTTAACTTCAAAATTGTATGATTTCCTTCTAAATATTGATTTCCCTACAAGGCAAGGGTTTGCCATGTGTGGGGCCACCTGTTTTCAACTTGCTTCAGAATGTATCTTCATCATGCCTGGAGCAGAGAAAGTTGATGTCCTGGGCACAGGTAGAGCCTTCCTAGCTTCTATTACTCTTTGTCTCTCATTTAATTAGTGCTATCATTAGTAATGTTGTTTTCTTCCTTCTTCCAGAAGAGGTTAAAAGGTTAAACCATGGTAATGTCTATGAGAAGGTATTTTGCATTCTTCATGGATGGAATGATGACAAAGGAATGGAAGATTGGGAAACTAGGAAGTTAGATGCGTGTCTTTATTGTCACGCAGTGAAAGACTTTTGTCACAACAAAGCTTTTAGCACCCAGCAGAGAGTTTATGGATAGTCTAATTTCTTATTAATCAGGAAAGTGCCTGTTATATTATTGAGTGAAGTGGGGTTTAAAAAAATTAACACAGTTTAATTGCCCAGCTGGAATTGTAAACAGTTTCAGATCTGACTGCTAATGTCACAAATCCATCTTTAGTGTGTGTTATCGTGCTTCATCCTGGGCAGGGTGGAAATGAAAGCTGTATTTGACTGTAGGAGATAAACAGGCAAATGGCTGTGATCTCAGTGCTCTTCAGCTGGATAAAAGTTCTGCAGATGTCAAAGTAAATTGGGAAAATATTAAACAGGGAGTGAAAAGCTGAAGGAACTTGTGCTACGATTTTCTTCTCAGACCAGTGCTAATCCCACTGGTCCAGTTCTCCAGATGCATTTGGAAGTGGCTGATGCTTCTTGGGTATTCAGACTAGACAATCTGCAGTTTGTTTGCTTGTGTGGGCTATTCCCACATGCAGGCATGACCATGAGCTTAAGAATTCTTCCAAACTGGGTTACAAAAGGTGTGAGAACAGACATCACTGAGAGGTTCCGCCCTTGTGTTTGGGGTCACTCCAAAGGGTGCCCTTGGCCAGCTGGAAGCAGGAGAGACAACTCTGGCAACCTCCTTAATTAATATTTTGTGTTGGTTCTGCCCCTCTGTGTGTGGGCAGAGCTTGCCAGCAAGCTACTCTTACCCCTTCATCAGGACAAAGCTTTCTTACTGGGAATGGCAGAGTGTGGCACAGGGCAGGGTGCAAATGAGCCCACTCTCACCTCCCCATGGTATGTGGAGACTGTGGGGTGGACAGAGGAGTCTGTGCTGAAGGCTCTGCATGCACCTGCCATGGGATGAGACTTGTTTTAGCAGTGAGAACAGAGGTGATTTGGGGTTCTCAAGATTGCTGCCTCTTGTCCTACCAGCCACCTGGCTCACCCAGTGTCATCACCTGGACTGCTACAGTGCTGGGCTGATTTCCTCATCCTTCCCTTCAGTCTTCCTGTGGGAAGATGGGGTCATGCTCAGAGGGAGCAAGACCTGAAGGTACCTAAATTCTAACCATTCATCATCTGGATCTCAGAACCACTTGCACATCTCTTTAAATTCAACACCGGGGAAACACCAATTGTTGCCTTGGCTATGAAGGCAGACCAGGGACTTCGAAGTAAATGAAATAAAGGGCCCACTTCTTATCTGATTACAAGGCAATATACAGACTCAATTCTATCACAGACATGGATCAAAAGAATGATAAATTGACAGCCAAAGAACCCTAAAGGAATTGGCTAAGTACTAGGAATAACTTCCTGGAAAAGTCTATTTTCTTGTCCCTAACTCCCTCTTCCTGCCCAACATCACTACAGTTCCATCTGCCTTCAGGGATTTTCTGAAGCAACATTTCACTTGTAAAAGATAATTTCATTCATTTCATAAGGAAATTTCAAGTTTTTGTGTATTTTATGCTTATGACATTTTTCAAAATAACCAGATTATCCTCCTTGGACATCTTCAAAATGAGAAGTTTTGTGTTTTGTTGAAACTATATCTCTGAGTTTGCAATTCAATTAATAGCAAGATAAACTTTTAAAAGACCCACTTAAAAGAAATTATTTTAAAATTATATAAAATGGATAATTTTGTCAGATCTCACATGAATAGGGTAGGTTTTTTCAATTTGTCTTTTGGTTAGTTCAAGATGGAAATATCTGACATTTGTTTTCTTTACCTGGAATAAAACAAATAAAACAAACCCAAGGAACAACCTTTTTTATTTTTATACATCAGAATCTTCAAAATAGTTCTATCAGTCTACTGAAGTCCTTTTACAAATTACTAAACAGCAAGTTAAAAATCTTACTGGATTTTAAAAATATTTATATTTTCAATAAAATTCCCATCAACAAGTCTATACCCACCTTTGTTGCTTGGACATGTGCAGATTTTTCCAGAAAGAGCAAAGTTGCTCTTCATGGACAGATTAAAATTGTAAGGTCATTTATTTCAGTCCTGTTTTAAATGGAAAAAGGGTGCAGAATTAAGTTCCCAGAGTGAAGAGAATGGATGTGGCACTTTTTTCTTAGTAGCTCCCATGTTTCAATGTCAGTTGAAAATGATAATTTCCCCTTCTACGACAATATATTCTGAAGTTCTTCTACAGGGAGAGTTTGTTATCTTTTGAGTCATCAGTCACTGATTATAATTTCAAAGCAGTACTAATAGCTATTGGTACTTGTTTCATAATAAATTTGGCCAGAGGGGTTTTGGGTAGGGATGTACTAAGACAATTAATCACCATGTATCATTGCAGATGATAATTTTATGTTAAGCCTCAGCTTAGCAAGAATAGAGTTGATGCTGTGTCTGTGCCTTGGCAATGATAGGAGAACCTTTGAGGAGTATTATGTTTTTCTCTACCTTCAGAAGGAATATCAATGACATGAACATTGGAAATATGGTATTAGTGAGATCAAAGCAGTGGTGTCAGTGAGCTGTGTACAGAGACCCTTAATGATTCTTGCTGGTTGTGAATAGCAATTTATTTATGGGATAGAAGAGCATCTTAGCAGCTTGCCAGTGATATTATCCTGTTGAGGTTATTTCTCGTTGTTTAAGGAACTGTTTAATCATAAAATTGGGATATATTTCATGTTTTTCCTGGGATCATACATGTGGGTGAGCTCTGCAACACAATTACCATTTGTGGTGCTCTCCTGGGTTGGGTTTGGGTGCATTATGACCAGCAGCTGCTGGCCCAAACAGTTGGGAGGGACTGGCACTGAGCCAGCCAATGGGGTATTCAATGCCATCCTGAGTCCTGCCCCTATATAAGAAGAGGGCTGGGCCACCGTGGGAGCACCTGTTTTCAACTTGCCTGGGTGCATCTGCTAAAAAAACAGGTTAAATCCTCTAGTGCTACCCTCCCACATGGATGGGAGCTGGGTTAGACCCATTTGATAAAGGTGTTATATGTGAGGACTGTATATTGTTAGGATAGACTTGCATGAATAGCTGGAAATTTAGAAACTTGTGCTTAGCTGCTTTGGAAAGTTTTCCCCCTAATGAGGGAAACCTTGATGTAATGATATAATTTAAATAGTAAAAATTGAAAGTGTTGCTAGAAAGCAAGAACTTTATCCTAAGTTTTTATTTTCAGCTTTCTTGCAGAATCTCTGAATTTTAATTTTCAAAATCTGAGTTGTCTAATAGTTTCCAGATCTTTATCATCTGCCTTCAAGTGTATATTCTTTTCCATCATAGAGCAAAAATGTTTCTGCTTGGTTTTTTAAAAATCACTTTCTTAAATCCCTATGTGCACATGCCAAAAACTGAGACATAATTATATATTCTTAAGGTATTTTAATCTCCTTATAATTTAATTAAAAATATTTGCTGTGGATTTGATCAGTGATAATGGAACACAGGGCTTTGCATTCATTTCGTGACTTAATTGAAATCAAGTTCTGTCAAAACAAGAAAAGATGTTGCTTAATAGATTCTGGGCACAGATTAAACTGCTCTGAGTGGGCCTGTTTTTTCAACAGTTCTTCTGTTTTCTCAAGAAATTGCAAATCCCACTGGTAATTCTTGGGATTTTCCCTCAAAAATGTTCCTGCCATGTATATGAGCACAGAGAGACAGGCAGGTTGTCTGTCACTTCACAACTTAATTTCATGGAGTAAAGCTGTTTGATTTGCATCCAGATAGCAACTATCCCCATAGCCTTTTAGTAAACAGCTCACAGTCCATAGAAATATGTTCTGTGTTTTAGTCTCTCAATTTTTCTCAAATTATTTTATATCTTGCATAATGTAGTCACAGTCTGCCCATATGTCCTTGTTGACAACAATAAGAAAAAGTTTTCACACCTGAGTAACAGGTAAATGTTCTTCAAAAGCTGGTGTTTTTTCCAGCAGTAACACCTTGCTGAATATTTCCACCTGCTTCCAGGTGGCTACTTGAAGGATGAAATTTAAATCGGTGTAATTAGCAGCCTGGCAAAATAAGCACAAGAACTATACACTGTATGAGATACACCCAATGTTTTAAATGTCTCCATTTCAATTTAAAAACTTTTCTTTGTCTGATAGCAGAGGATGAATGACTTCATCCTCATTTTTCCCCAGGCAAGCTCCTCTTGTGTTTTGAAGCCTCTAATGGTGCTGTCCTGTATGGTGGAAAAAGTCACATCAGAACCAAGGTAGTAATAGAAAATCTTTGACAAAAGTCTTAATCTGGAAACCCATTCTCTTGCGGAGGCAATGTTGAATGAAATTGCTTTTCTACATGTCATGGCAGCTGGTCTAGGGGTTCAGTTAGCTCAGTAATGTGGAAAGTCTTTCTATACCAGGGAAAATACACAGTTTATTAGGAAGCCTTTGAGATGAACTGACCTCTGCTGAAACAGCCATTGAGCTACAAAAGCCTATTTACATACTCTGCTGTCCATGAAGATAAACCTTTAATTGTGCATCAGAAATGTTAGGAAGGAGTAAAACCAGGCAGTGTGTAATGAATGGTAGTTTGTTAAGCTTTTTTCAGGGGGAAAATAACTGGAAAACAGATTATAGAAATAACAACTTGCTCTGGGAGCTCTGGATGGTAAATGGGGCAATTGCTTATGGCAGCTTGAAAAACCTGATCACCTAACCAGTTTAATCACCTACAGCGTGGGTGGAGGAATCAATAGGAACATACTCCTAGTCTTGCCTAGTGTATGGGTACAAATCAGTCTGAGCAGGTCTTTGGCATTGTAAATGCGGGCAGCTGTCAGTCTTGGGTGGGGGAGTTGTGCTTCCTAACAATGCACGAATGTGGGAAGTAAATCTGTCATCTGTCAGTCTGTCTGAAACGTGCACAAGGTTCCTCACTCAGTCAAAGATTGCTAATTGCACACAGTGACAGTGTGTGGTATTTAAAAGAAATGTTAAGCAGGTATTTATGGGAAAGTTAAGCAGTGAGTGTATTCTACCCCTTGAAGAAGGATGAGAGATGGTGGTGGAACCAGTCTATGGAATAAAGCATGCTGGTGGTATAAAGCATGGTGGTGATCATGGTGGAAAGCACTTCAACATTGCAGGGCAGCAAGAATTTTCTTTGGCAGCTCAGTGTGATATACATCACAAATGAATATTAGCAATAATTATCAGTTTTACGTTCTGTTAAGCAGAACTCCACTTTTTGTTCTCATTTCCTTTCCACGTTCACACTCATTTTACAGAATTGAGATTTGCATGGAAAATATTGGGTGCCAGGATGAATGTCTAGGGAATTATCTGATGTTGCTGTGGAAAAAAGGTAAAGTCAGTTAAAATACCATCCAGTCATGAGTTGAACCAGTGGTCGCAATCTTTTTATTGTTGCATTTTCTGCAAATCAACTGGATTCAGACCTGGTTGGATTTTGAGTTGGGTTCCATGCAGAAAGAGCTGATAGTGTAGAAAGAGTTCATGGTCCATGTCACAACCCTGGCAGACTCAGTCCTACTGTATTCCATTTCCATGTGGCTTTTGAGAGTTAAATCTCCCCAGAGGGAGCACATTTTGTGTTCTGGAGAATTCTGCCTAGGCTGGTGTACTGGTTTGTAACTGACACCTACTAAAGAAGCCTGGATGCTCTCTTCTCCTCCAGTTTATCTAGCATTTCCCCTCTATTGCCTCTTCTGTTCTTCCAGAACAGGCCATTTGTGTTAATTTTTATCCATTTATACCAATTTATTGGGCATGTGTTTTACCCTGCCATATCCTGTTACATCAATTAAATCTTTGTTCTGCCTAAAACCCTGTAACCCTCCTGGGTTATTCCCCATGTTTTCTGTGCACTGACACACTTCCTTCTCTGTTCTTCAGCCCTCTTTGGAGAGACCCTGTCTCCAAGTCTCAGGTTCCTTGTCCAGTTTAAGATGTTCTTACACATACCCATTGGCTTTTTGTCCTTTTCCCGTGACTTGTTTAAAGCCTTCCTCACCAACTTTGTGGGACAGCATCCATCCTTAACCAACTTCTCATTAACATCTTCCCATATTTGAAGAAGCTTCCTGAGAGAGGAGACTCTTAGCCACCTCTTCTGGTGAGACTGGCAGGGCTGTCAGCTCCCTATAGGATGAGCTGTGCCCAGGGTTCTCATCCAGCTGGGTGAAGCTTGGTCACCTGAGTACATCCTCTTCATCCCATGTAGCAACTTGAGAGGCAGGGCATGGGGTGTCATTCAGATCCAGCTCCCAGGTGGATATTTCACTTGCCTCAGGATGGAAACACTTAGCATCACCTCTACCAGCACCACCTGTTTTGGGATGGGAAGTTGTGGAATGTGTAACTTCTATTTCACCATGAAGGCTCATCCCAAAGGAGAAATGTCAATGTCTTTGACTAAAAAGACAGAAGCTAAATGATCCTTGAGGAATTATCAACTCCACCTTTGAATTTTGCTACCCTTGTAAAGATAAATAGATGGAAATAAGATTGATGCCAAAAGTACAAGACCAATCATGTACCTTCTTGAAGAGAGAACAATGATTAGTTGCAGTGGAAGAAAGTAAGAAATGGCCTAAGAGATATTATCCATTTTCCATCAGTTTAAGCTCAGATATGGTTGGACTTCACTTAAAGCTAGTTTGTCTTTAGTGATCTGAACAGATTATTTTTCATCCAATTGCCAAAATATAATTGAGCTGCTTATTTGATTCTCTGTTTCTGGCTAAAGCAACTGTAAAAAGTGTTGTCATTTTATCACCCAGCCAGTTCAGAGAGGTGAAATTACTGGGAGAAGTCTTGATACATTTTTTCCTCCTAGAGATTGAAACTGGAGCATCAGTGCCTCTAAGAATCTATTTGATCAGTGTAGGCTGTGTGTGTATTAACTAATTGCAGCCTGGGGCTCTGGTTTGTACTGTTAAATTGTTAGCATAGTTCCTGGAGATTTTTGTCTGTGTACCCCAGTGTTCTCCTAGGCAATGGCCAGGCAAGGTTGAGGACCAGTTTGCATCAGCAATCATTTCAAATATCTGGAGGTGGTGGATGAAAGTGTAGCTGTAAGGACTTGTGCTGTAGTACTGGGTTCCTGACCCAAAAAACAGTCCCCAGACTGTCCTGGAGAGGTCTGTAGCCATAACCATTATGACTTTAGTAAAGAAGTATTTGCATTTCAAAAATGCTCCTCAGAGGAACTAATCAACTTTATTTTGGAAAATAATTTAAAGCCTGTTGCATAATACCTGTGATATTAAATACTATTTGTATTCCTATGGCATTGCCTGTAGACCTTAGATTGAGACCAATGCTGGCAACCTACTGTCCCATTGCTGAGTGCTGCAACAGCTCCCAGACTGGGCTGAGAAATTTCTGATCTCATCAGATATTACAATAAGAGGACACACTAAAAAAAAAAAACCACAACAAAAAACAAACAAAACAACAACCCAAAGCAAAAAAACCTGAACAACAAAAAAGAAACAAAACCCAAGGCAAACCTCAGCAAACCTCATGTAACAATTGCACAGCTTGAAAAAAAAGTTGTTCCAAGTATATTTTTTTTAATGAAAGCCATTAAAAAAAAGAATGAATGATGAAATCTTTTCTTTGTCTTCCATAGTTTGGTAAGTAAAGTTCAATAAAATGCCTGTAGAGTCCTCTTAGTTAATTTTTTACTTGTGCCTACTTGGGACATTTTTTTAACTGAAGTTTTATACTTTANATTTACCAGATTGATTAGGTGTTACTCATAACCTTGATTTGACAAAGGAAGACTTACATTTAAAACTCTGTAATTAACTGATAAAGGCTGAGTTTGAGGCTTCCAGTTGTACGTTCAAAGAAGGAATAGACACGAAGTACAAAAAGTCATATTTTGTTCTATTGTCTCCTGTCCTCTTGTCACACAGAACATTGTATTCCTTCTCCATGTTTGCATGGCTAGGATTCCTCCCTTTGTGTTGTGACTGTAAATGCAAACTGAACATTTCATTTGTAGGTAATACTAAGCTAAAATACATCTGAGAATTTAGTTATAAGACGAGGTTATTAAAATAATCACAGACTGCATAGCAGTTACAGTAGAATTACCTTCACTCCTTTAAAGCAGCACAAATTCCATTATGTATTTAAACTGTATCCCAGCCATACATTTGCAGAGGATAAAGTTTGGTTCTCCTGGCCTTTCTGTTTCCTTTTGTTCATTAAAATATTAAAAGCCCCCTGTTGAGTTTGGTACTGTAGCAAAAGGAGAATAAAATGGGTATCCTCCCTCCTTGTGACATGAGTGTGACTTAAGCAGAGCTGATGCTCTGGAACGCTGTTAGATTTCATGCCATGCCCCCTGCATGGTGGATTTAATTTGTGGTGTTCAGTGGAAAATGACTTGTCTTCTTTCTGCTGTTGAGTTGAAAAGCTGGCAACCACTCGCAGCCCTGAAAAAAACTGGTGGAGGTTGAGTGAGAGATTTCTTCACTATTCCTTATTGTGGGGCTTGCCTATAGCCAAGGCTAAATGCAAACATGATCCTCATTCACATGAAGGAAAATCTGAGCTCAGTTTTGGACTTCAAAAAAAGGCAGTGCCAGATCTTTCCCTGTGTCAAGCCCTCCTTGCCTTTCTGAACAGAAGATATTAAGTTTTCTTTAGTCCTACTTCAAGGCAAACCATGGGTTTTGAGTTCTGAGTACACACCATCATTTGGTAACTCTGGAAGCAACCATGATGGAGACATCTACAGATAATTTACCTCTCTTCTGCTGTCAATGTGTCTTGGAAAAGGGGTCAATTTATCTCTTTCAGTTTCCCAAGTTCTGTATGAAGCTTTGTACCTCATGTCCACCCATTTTTTTACAGGCAGGGTCCTGAAATTCTTGGTTCAGTCAGTAAAAGTAAGCACCAGTTTCCTTGCACAAAGGAGTTTCTTTGTTCATTCAGAGAAGTGTGGTGATGGTGGCCTAAACATTATCATCAAACATTTATGCTTCCTTTGAGCTTTCTGAAAGCTTCAGCTGTACTGGGTCTTTCAAACACTTTGTAATTCAGCTGTTTTGTTTTCTTAGTTCATTTTACTCCCATGCTATGCATTTTTCCAGAACTCAGCTTGAAGCTGAGGGACCTGCCAGAGCAGAGGTCTGACTCTTCTGACAGCTGAGTTCTAACAAGCCAGCCCTGTATAGCATGAGCCATGGCACACCACAGGGCTGCCAGATGGCTCCCGTGAGCCACCAAACCACCCGTAAAAACCCAAACACCTACAAAAGGAGAGAAAGGATAGGAAAGAAAAACATAAATCAAATTCTAGGAGAGGGAAAATTAAATAATGCCTCTGCTTAGCTGATGTGAAAATATAATATGGAACTAAAGTAATGGATGTATAACAGATGGATCAGTGGGTGCCAGGGAAGGGTTCTCTGAAGATCATGTCAAGCTACTGAGCAGAGGCATGTGAGATGATGCTGGCCAGTGTTTTAAGAGGTGATTAAATATGTGATGCTGTAGAGACAGATTTTGACTTCAGTAAGCCCTTTGTCTTCTATGGAAACAAGATGCCACATGCTGATACTAGTAAAAAGCTCCATTGAGATCCACTTAGTGATGCTGGAAGCAACTGAAATGGGTACCTTTGATGGCTGTACAAGGGGAATCCCTGTCTGTGGCTTTACAACATCAGAGGTTGAGCTCAACTACCAGGGCAAAGAGAAACAGCAGATGTGGGATGTAAGCAATTCACAGCTGAGCAGGAAAACCTGCTGTGTTGGTTGCTCTAAGAGCATATTTTTATGGTATAGACTTTAATCCCACTGTGTTTCACCACCACTTACATTAAGGAACACAGGAGGAAAACATGATTGTATGGTCTTTTAAACTATCACGAAGCAAAGTGGACTATCATTTCTCTTTCTCAGCTTGTCTTTGTTGTAAGAAATGACAGTTTCGGGATCTTTTGTTTGTGTTTGTTTTAAGATAAGATTGTTTTCATAAAGGATAAACTCCTTCCTCGAGTCCAAGCAAAAGTGTTTTTCACAATAATGGCTTATTTCAATATATTGCTGTGCTGCATTCATTCAGGCTTCAGTCCTCAGCTACAGATTATATCAAGAGCTGAGAGGAGATAATCTGTTTTGAAATAAAAATATAGGAAAACTAGATACAATACTAATCCATTTTTGTGACAAGGTCATGTTTCTAGTCTCATGGATATTTGGGATGGCATGTACATAAGTTAAGGCTCTTGGATTTCAGATCTAGTAAATGGATGGTTCCAGGTTGACTATATTATCAAATTCATGAGTGGTCTGTGTCATTGCAAAGCCAGTGTGCAGGTAGCAAAATACAAGTGAAGAGCTTCATGCTGTCTGTTAATCCTTCATGTTAGAGAAGATGGAAATCACAAGTTAAAGTCACGTGAAAATCCGTAACAAAGAATTTCATTTATGAAGCATTCAATTCAAGTGCCTCTCTTAGTTGCAGATACTGCTGCATATGTAACAGATAT
This sequence comes from Ceyx cyanopectus, assembly GCA_013401355.1. Classification (NCBI taxonomy): domain Eukaryota; kingdom Metazoa; phylum Chordata; class Aves; order Coraciiformes; family Alcedinidae; genus Ceyx; species Ceyx cyanopectus. The sequence goes on along the minus strand of VYZU01023897.1, from coordinate 133,475 downwards.
TCAATAATATTGTATCTTCATATAATTAAGATATTGTTTGTTGCTTTGTTTTTTTTTTAGTTGGTATTAAGTAGTTATTAAAACAGCCATTTCAATGACAGATTCAGGAGACTTCTTTAAAGACAGCCTTATTTCAAAATTATAGTTACGGTTTACCTCTGGAAAGATAAATATAGGAAGAATAACAAATTTTTTAGTGAGCTGTTTTTTCTTTTTGCTGGCTGTCAATTAAAAATCTGTGAAACTGTTTTTCTTCTGAAATGGACTGAGATAACACCTCAAAACCTCAACCTGTGATTCTGTGACCTCCCATGGGACGATGAACCCATCATCTGTCTAGACCAACTTATCCATTACATATTGTAAGTCTCTAAGCACAGTGCCAACAATGTATGCAAGGTCTCAGACTCCACCATACTGTATAATAATGGATAATTCTGACCTTTTAGTGGAAAAACTTGTAGTCTCATAACCAGCTCTTGGGATCCACCTTCGTGGAGGTGGGCTGCAGGCTCTGACCTTGAAACGCTGCTCCTGACCTGTACCATCATTAGCACAAATCATGTCTGAGAGGTGTGGACCTTAGGCAACCACCAAGAGACCCTCATTTCTCACATCAAGTTTTGCCAAGACTTGCAGCACTTTCCCTTTTCGTGCTATGAGCAGAATATAGTTGTCTTACTCATGCTTTGCTTTGGATGTAACGAGTACACACAGTTTCAGTTACACCAACTCACACTAGTAACTTGGGTTTACTGTAGTCATGTTTTATTTTGATTTCTGAGTAAGCAGGCAAATCATACTTGGGAGTGGTGTTTGTATCTGAAAAAAAATGAAAGTCTAAGTAAGCCCATCAACCTGATGAAACAGAAATTTAAAAATATAGTCAGCTGAAAATTATTTCCTATTTCTTCAGAACAGGTGAGTTGCAGATCCTTATGTTGTGGCTGATCATTCACTGTTAATCTCCCTTTCTGGATGGCTGGATGGGAGGGAGGGAAAGTCTGTGGGTATCTCCCTTAGGAAAATGGATGAATCTCGTCGAATATGGGAAAGACCTAATTTAAGAGCAAAAGCCTGTCATGCAAATCCAGGGACTGCTCTCAGTGTTTTGCTTTTGTCCTAAGCTTTTGAAAACTGCTGTGGGCATGAACCAGGCAACTTCACTAGCAGAGGATAAGAAATCTCTTCTGCCTCCCCTTTTCTTTTTTAACCTGTGGTGATGAAAGCCCAGTAAACAGCAGGACAGCAGCCAGAAAACTCCTGTTCATCAAGGGCCTGTGCAGAGCTCAAACACTGCACAGGTTCATGTATCCTACATTCCTGGAGCAAAAGAGAGAGGAAAAATAATTTCCCTTTGCCTGAAGCTCCTGTTTTCCCCCAGTGATCAGAGAGCTCTAGTGCTGAGTGGGGATTCAACTGTTATAGAGTAGCAAGCACATTCCACAAAGACAAGGTGAACTCAATTTCTGTTTCTGAACATGTAACAGAGCAATTTGCTCTCCTGGGGGGAAAAGTCATGTTATAAATCTAGAGGACTGGATGCCCCCTGTTCTTCTATTGTGTGTGTGCTGGAACACAGACCTTTGCAGCACTACCAAATGCTACTTCACCTTTACAAAACAACAAAAAAAAATTAAAATACTTAAATGCAAGGTGGAATAAAATCTAGAGGAAGGAGGCAAAATAAAATTAAATGGCTTTCAGACTCTCTTGGTGGGACAGAGAAGAAGGTTTGGAGAAGATTGCTATCAGGTAAATGCAAAACTTTCAAGGCTGTGCAGTCCCAGTCTCCCACCAGAGACACAACCAGGCTCACCACTAGGTCTCACCCATGTTTGCAGGGCTGCTCCCTCCTCCTTTCCTTTCCCTACTGATTGACCTGGTTTTGACCATATCTGGACTGGGATCTAGGCCCTCTTCCAGTTGTTGGTCTTCTTTTAGAAGGAAGCCTTCCTATGTCATTTCAGAAACACTGATGAAAATGTCACCTTATTTCTGGATGATTCCAGGACTGGCTGAAGGATCCTACTCCTCCAGGGTCTGCAGGGCACAGAGAAGTCAAACAGTGATCTCTGTTTCCTGCTCACTCTTGCCCTGATTTGCAGCATAATGTAAGACAATGATTAAAATCTTTTATCAATTGCAAAACTACATCTTCTTAGTCATATTATTGTTCTAATCTGTTCCCTCTCTCCCTGAACATACAGTTTGTCCCAAGCAAACAATGTCATGATTTCTATTTTATCTACTGAGCAATTCTGAATTTGACTGTTACATTAAGTCCCTCATGCAATTTCATTCAGAGTTTCTGAGAAGAGCTGGGTGGAAAAAGGGCACAACAATAGCTTTATAGAAGCCAATTTAACAAAATCCAGCTGTTCCCTAAATTTAACACTGTGGTCTCCATCATTTTGTATGAAATACTGCTTTTTACAGCCACCTCAAAATAGCAACATACGAATATGCCCAGTGAAGCTGTTACACAATAAGGAGAAAGACCCCATAGTCCTGATTTTCACCCAAAATAGAAAGCTGGTTTTTAAAGGGGTAGGTGTTGAACTTCTCAAAAGAATTCTTAGTTCAGGAGTCTGGTGGGGGTGGGAGTAGAGAAGGTGTTTTGTTCAGAGGCACTTTTTGTGACTCAAACAGTTGCAATCTAACTGGGCAACCTAAAGCAGGTCTGCACGTGGCTTTGCTGGTTCCCCTGCCCCTCTGGCTCTGTGCAGCTCTCTGCTTTCACAAAGGCAGTGGCTGCACAAATGTCCCCTTTCCCTAAATTCTCTCCCCATTGTCAAAGCCATTTGTTCCTCACCACTGGTGGCAGCAGCAGCGGGGAATGCTTGGGCGGAGAAGGTCTCATGGAAAAGCAGCTGCTGAGGGATTCATGCTGTTTAATCCTTTCCAGAGTTGGTCTCTTGTCTCCTTTGTAATGCTGCTGCTGTCAGTCACGGAGTCAAATGAGTGGTCACATTAAATATCAGGGAGAAAAAAAAAGAAATCCTAATGGACACAAAGGCAAACAAATAAATGAATGAGGAAACAAAGCCCAGAAGAGAGAAATCAAGAGAGACTTTTTTTAATTACTAGCTGTCACAATGGCCTCTTCTGTGAGGCAGAACCTATCTGAACTCTGGATGTTCTGAAGCTGGTACTGTTGCTCAGCACAGGCTGGTTGGCTGTAGCAAAGGGAGGCACTGAGGTGCTTATCACTCAGGGTCCAAGTGCTCCATGTCGCCTGGAGAAGTGTGTTCCTCGTGTGCTCCCATGGGCTGCATCTGTCCATGGGCTTGTGAGGCATGAGAGAGAAAAAAAATGCCCCAGTATTAGGAATTTTCTTATGAGTCCCTAGCAGTTCTGGAGTTTAGAGATCAGGAATTGGTTCCCACTGGATGCAGCCCTGGAACCAGTTCTAGGAAGCAGTGTCTGACACCCTGTTGTGTCAAGGTGCTTCCCAACAACTGGATGGTGTTCCTATGGCTGGAGAAGTTGTTGCTGCTTCCTTTTGCTGTTTGGTGTGTGTCTGTCTGTAAACATAATGTGTAGCCAAGAGGATTAAAGACTTGGGCAATTTTTTTTTTTTTTATTTCTAAGGTTCAGAGCAGTCTTTCAGGTTCTGGAGAGAAAGATAGAGAGAGGGAAGAATTTAAATGAAAAAGAAAAAAAGAAAGAAAAAAGAGAGCTTTTGGGATTTGCACAACTCTTATTTCTGTAACTATAGAAGAGGTTTCATTCCAGTGAAGGATGAAAATGAATTCCAAAATCTCCCAAATTGTCATGAAACAAAATTTCTGTGCTCTGTGTGGCTCTTGCCATTGTGTTATGAGAGAAGTTTCTCTGCAGCTCCAGGTATTTGGGAACGATCTTTTATCTAAACCCACAAAACTTTATATACTTTACAAGCTTGCAGCTTATTTCTATAGCTGACTTTATTACAAATCTTATTCATTTTGAGCCTTTCTAAGCTCTTTGGCTGAGTGTTTTTCTGAGACTTGGATATTAAAAGGCCACATGCAGGAGCTGAAGAAGAAAATAACCTGTTTTCCAAAGCTGAAATTCAGAAACTGGGGATAGACAGATCTTCACTATGGCAAGCAAGAGAGAACAATATGGTACATTTAAAATCAGCTGCTGTTATTTCTTACAGATTTCAACAGTTGGTTTTTTTTCTGAAATGCATTGCTCTTGTTTTGGGGCCACAGAGCAGGCAAGAGGAGCAGAGCTTTTGCATTTTGCTGGGTGTAAGGTAAACAGCATCTTGAAACAAAAAATCCCTGGAAAACCTGCTTTATTTGGAGCAGAGCAGAAGAGAAATAAAAAAGGCAAAAGAACAAGGAAAAGATAAACATGGTTTTGCTTGATTCTACTAGATATTTGGTTTCATGGTCTTTTGTTTCTGTTAATCACCAGTCATTAAAACTCCCTAGCCTACTCAAAACAAGTTGCTATAAGTAATAATGGGACATTAAAAAGGTCTTCTCTACTGGATCAAATACTCAGAGTGAATTGTTGGAACTGATTACTGGAATGGCTGGGTAGAAAACCCAACACATCAGCAGTTTGCTGATGCTGCTTTTGAGTTTTTACTGTGGAAGAAAAAGAAAAAAAGGCCTGTTTTGTGACACCAGTAGCCACTGGTAAAATAAGATACGAAACTGGGAGAGAAAACAGGGGTGGTCAGTGACATCCCAATACTGAAACACAGACTGGGCAGCAGATTTTTTTCTTTGAATAGAAAGAATGAAGATGAAAATGATGAAGATATTTGGCACCCAGGAAAACTCCTTTTCCAACCTATTGCACTGCTGGGTCAATGACTTCAACTGGATGTCTAATGTATATTGGTCCCTGCATCAGTCTCAGCTTCACATCATGAGCTGAGCTTCTGCCCTAAAGTGACAGGCTCACTGATTCCTCTGGTCAACTCTTTCATCATTCTATCCCTTCCTTTGTGCAGCAAAAGGCAAACATGAAACCCAGAGGAGGTCTGCCAGCAAATAAATTGTCGTGCTGGCTGAGTCACGACTCAGAGAGAGTTTCTTTTGAAAGAGCAGGCAACTGAGCAAACCCCCAAGCTGGACCAGGTCATCTGTGAGCAAAATGACAAGTAAAACCACCCCTCCCCACCTGCCCCCAGCCTTCTGGAGAGAGAAACAGAGCAGTGGTCTAATAATACACTGCTTTGATGCTTTCCATCATCACTAGACTCTCTGGGGAAGAAAATGGCCTCTCAGAGGCCTAGTGAACCACCATGGCTTGGCTGAGTGATCTGGAGTGTGAGGCAGACTCTGGAAGTGCACTTTGTGTCCTTTCCACTGACCCTGCAAGGCAAGCACTGCTGAGCTGCAACACAGCCAAAATTTCATATCCCATTTGAAGTACAGGTTTGAGGTCACACCTGAGATTTAAGCAGACCCCTACTGGGTCAGACAGCCAGGATTAGCTCAAGGAATGACTGGCCCAGTACACTCTACCAGCTGAGCTCTGATTTGTTATAATATTAATATTGCAAACACAAAGGTTGGGAGCACTTGACAGTATTTTATTTTTTGTTGTTTCAAAACTAAGTAACTCCAAGTAAACAAGGGGTTTACAGTTATGAAAAACACACAGTGAGATAATCAACTTTAAACTAATGTTTAAATAAAGTTGACAGGAAATTAATAAGTTGTGTCATGCATCTGTGAAAGTCTTCTGCAAGATAATCTTATAAACCATGACATACAGCTAGAAAGCACTAGTGATCATATTATACAGGGTACAGAATTATTCCCCTCCAATTTACCAGGTCCGCACATTTATCTTTTAGCCAGCAGTTATGCTGTATTACTTAGAGATCATCAACCTCCCACGTATTGTGAGAAAGTGCAACTCTAATATATCACAGCTTCTCAGAAAAAAAAAATGTCCTTTGCAGAAGGGCAATTCTGAAGATGAACTGTCTAAAAGGTTCCTAAGGCATCCTGGGAAATGCAAAAGCAGGCTTGCAGAGCTAATAATAGTTTTTTTTCTGAGCTTGCTGATAAAACAATTAATGTCTTTCTTCATTCAACAGCAAATCTCACCCCATTAAGCACCACAGAATCGAATTTTCCCTAGCTAAGCTGAGTCTTTCCTACCTAGAAGGACTCCCGTGGAATGACATGCGACATCAAGCATTGCAGTTATAATTCCTTTAGCTCTTTGGTGCCTGAAAAGACTGTGATCCCAGGAAAGTGTCACATTTGCAAGATTCATTCAAGTGAGTGTAACAATAAGATGTAAGTAAATGCACTTAATTTCCATGCTGCTGCACTCGACTTAGCCTGCTATTGGTCCCAAAGAGAATTTTACAAAGGCAAAGTTTATTTCTTCTCATGAGCTGGAGGGAAAAGCAGGAAGGGTAGTTTAAGTGTAAGTAGAATCTGTTCCCAGGGAAGCCTCTGCACTGCCAGTGTTTAGTCTTCAAGAAAATTTCTGCCAGACTGAGTGATGAACTCGACTGAGACCCTTTCCAGCTGCAGGCTGGTGGGAAGATGTCTATTGTCTGTTGGTACAACATCTCAGAGAAGCAAGGATCTGGGGGAGGAATGTTAATTACTCAAAGTTGCAGCTGCATTAAGAGGTATTTTGTAAAAAGGACACCTTGGCTGGTGCCCTGGCAATGAGCAGCCATTCAGAAAGCACCCCAAAAGAGCAGAAGATATCAAAATCATGGGAATGGACCCCAGAGCGTTGCCTGGATTTTGCCAGCATCAGTGCCACCAAAGAAAAAGGGCATCCCTACAAATTCAGCTCTTGCACTGGATTATGTTTCACTTCCAGAATAATTTAGCCTGAGACAGGATTCAAGATTTATATTCCCTTGCTACTGAAAGAACAAATTAAATAAATAAATAGGAAAATGACAGTTTAAAAATCCTTTATTATTGAGAATTTCCTTTTCTAGCACTGCTGTGTTTTTGGTAGCTGTTGTGCTCTGTGATTTGTTAGGATTTTCAGCTTGTTCATATTGTTGTATCTTCTTTAGAAAAGATGCAATTTAAAGGATAGTGTTGCTGAAGGCGTATAATGGTACAATAATTGAGAAACCAAATGGAAAACACACTTCTATTTCAGACTGTCAATCTCAGGAAATGAAAACTAGTTAAAAATACCTAGTGGTTTTAAAGTCATACATCAGAAGATGACATGGAAATCATGAGTGAGGGTGTCTGCACCATTACAATTCTCCACACAAGCACACAGGATCCTTAACTCACTGTATTTAAGTATAAATATAATTAACCCATTTGCTAGAATAAGCCTTGATCTAATAAAGATAATACTAATTTTTCAATGAAGTAAAATAACACATATTCTGAATTTTTGCCATTCAAGATACATATCTGAAAAATTATTTACATTCTTAAATATTTTTTTAACTTCACACTCTTAATTTCTCTTAAGTTCTGATGTCTACTAATATAGTCCATAAATTACCATGGAAATAAAATTATTCCCCACTCATTAATTCATTCATTATTCATCACATGGGGCCTTGTGATATTTGTTTTCTATGCTGGTTTACTTATAGGTGCAGTTTTACTCAGAGAAGTGACAATGTTGGTGTTGCCTGCATCTTACAAAGTATTTTTTTCCAGTAACTTCCAGACTGAATTTCTTTCAGTTATATTTCTGCTAGGGCTTTATATAAGGATTGAAACCTATCTAGGGAAGAGTTGCTGTGTAAACATGCACTTGATTGGTAGACTGGGCCTTTAACAGTGATCTGTGGTGTGCCAACTGCTTAGAAAATTCATTTTTTAAAGAGACAATAAATGAATGGGAGAATTGTTGGGAAATGAGTAGAATAGAAGACTGCATAGCTTTGGAAGGAAAGATTAAAGGAAAAAGTTACAATGTGGAACTATTTCTTGACCTTAAATACCTGTTTGCTATTTTAAAGACTGCCTTGCCTGCAAGAAGAGAGAAGATGTAATTTTTTGTCTACATCACCTTGAAAGAAAAAGAATGTCTGTCTGGCTCCTGGGCTGCAAATGGTTCTTGAGAAGCAGAAGCAGGAGTGAAAATATATCTAAATGGTCCATTAAATGTTCCAGGAAACCTTAAGTGAATAAAGGCTTTCAATGAGCAATATGTACATGTACATGTATCCCTCCCCACGCAATAACAGATAAATATACTATCTTTTATTTACTGTTCTTTTTCAATCTTGTCTTGGAAACCACTCATATTATTACTACTCATGAGGAAGGATTCATTGTATAAGTAAAAAGGAATTTCTAAACCAGATATGTTTAGGAATGCAGCAAGTAAAATGCATTGTTCATACTCAGAAATAAACTACTAAAGACTATACATGGACACATCTAAGTGTAGCTGTAACCACTGCCTTCAGTCTTTCAAACTGTTGTATAACTTATGTTTGTGGTCTATTGATAAGAAAAAATCCCTTAAGTGTGCTACAGAAATGTAGTAGGAGAAATGTATTTTTATCAACCAAGTAAACACAAAGGTTGGTTGGTTTTTTTTGTGTACAATACACATTTCTTGAGGAAAAGTATTAAAAAAATTCCCTGTACCTCTTCAAGGTAGGCTCAATATTTAAGCCCATTTTACCCCTATGGGCAAGTGCAGAAGTCTTGAGAATCCTTAAAATACCTGCAAGCTTTATTTCACTTTTTAAGGAGACCTCTGAGGGTTAATAAAGCAGCCAATGTTCCTACTCTGATGAGACCAAAGCCATTGACAGTACTGGTAGGTTGAGTTTCTCCAGCCATTCTGAGACTTCAAACATGTCTAGTTGGTTTTGGGCTTGTTTAGTGTTTTGGAATTTTTTTTCTCCATAGATTTTCTGGGAATTCTTTTATCTGTCTTCATCCTTTTAGCAGTTTTGTGGGAGGGTAAATTAAAGGAAAGAGAATTGCTTACCATTATCAGTATTGAAATAGACATTTTGAAGAAGTCACTTGTAGTGGCATTTGTTTTAGAACATGATGGAAGCATTATGAACATGTATTGAAAGAGCACCTTCAGAAAAAGGGGGAGTACTTTTAAAAGTCACATATATTTTAGGTCTTCTGTTCAGAATAGTCACCCATGTGAAGATATGAAGTGGGAGAAATGCCTAGAAAATACAATTTACTGTGCTGCTGGAGTTTGACTTTGGGGAGTTTTAGAAAGACACTCAACGTTCTCTTTCTTAAGTACTGGGAAAATAACAACTGTCCATCCACTGGGATGATCTCACACCACATCACCTTTATTCTGGTGGTGAGTGTTCAGTTTAGTGTTCCAGTCAGTGAGTAATGACCATGCCAGTCTGGAATAAACCTAATGAAATACTAATGTTACTGTAAGTCCTACTGGAGAATGTCTCCTGGGAATATATAACAGATGTATTTATGTTCTGCAATATTTTGCTTTAAAAAATTGCCACTAAATGTTTGCATGCCTATTTGTCTGTGACCAATAAAACTAGTTCAATACAAATAATTCTCATTTCTGCAGCACTATGAGAAAAAAATATGCATGGGCAAACTGAGCTATATGAAAAAGTGCAGAATAAATTTCAATTCTTATCTTAGAAGCTTAAATTAAGAGAAAACTAAAAATATATATTTTTCTCTTCTGGTGACAATTGTAGAAACTGAATTGATTTAAATTAGCTAGAAGGTCCCCCTATGAATAAATCAAAAAGTAAAGAAGGCATGTGATGTATGTGGCCTTAAAGTTGATAACAACAGAATGAATACAAAATGTATGAGAAGTGCCATCACAGATGCTTTTTTTTCCCTTTTTGATGGCTGATTTGGTACAAAGATTTTGCTGAAGAAGAAGCTAGTCCTATTTGTGATTTCTTTATAAGTAAAAATCAATAAAATCATCATCATTACTGTCTGCTTTCTGGTACTTGTCTTCTTCACTGAATATTAAAGAGCTTTCAGACTGTCTGAAAAAAAAAAATTAGAATAGTGAGGAAAATCTTTTATGTTTTACTCAAACATGATGTCTCTATTGATTTGTCAGAAAGAGAACCTAAAAGGTTTATTGTTATTCTGAGGATTATGTCAAATGATAAAAAGCTCTTTTCAAATTGAAGGAATTAAGACAAAGGATTTGAATACCCTAACCTTTATTACCTGTCTTTTTAATGCTTTTAATGTTGTATTTTTCACAATTTTTTTCAAATAAACTTTGAATATAAGCACTTTCTGCTTTATTCTTATATGCATAAGGCCTTTACTAGCAAAGATAGCAGAATATTTTCTCATCTGACCAGTTTTTAAGGATTTTATGACTAAAACCAGTTGCTCAAACACACTTCTACCACTCTGACACCTTATTTCCACATTCCAGGTCAGCAGCTGGATACTATCTGTGTTTTAGATAATCTTGACTATTCTTGTTCCTTGGGCCTTTGTTATTTTTGTTCCATTTTAAGGAGTATCATATCCATAGAAATGGAATACTTTGATGTCTTGGGTTCTGTTTGGGTTAATTATCACCAGTAGCTGCTGGCCCAAGCAGTCAGGAAGAGAGAGACTGCAGCTGGGAAGGACCATATCTGAGATAAACAATGGAGTCAGCCAATGGGATAATCAATACCATACTGACATCCTGCCCCTATATAAGGGGAGGACTGTGGCTGTGGCCAGGTATGTGTTTTCAACTTGCTTCAGTGTGGCTGGAGCAGGGAATGTTGGCACCATGGGCACAGGTAGAGCCTTCCTGGCTACTATTACTTTCTTTGTCTGTAATTTTATTAGTACTATCATTAGTTTCAGGGACTGATGGAACTGGTAATTGGAGCCATCTCTTATTGATCCAATAAGTTGAACTTAAGATTTGCTCTGGTAGGGCACAGTAAGGGAAGAAATAACAAACCCAGAGGCTAACTCTCCCTTCTGCCTGGTGGATTGGGTTCCCTATCTACTGGAAGTTGGATTGTTATGTACTGACAAACAAGAGTATTCAGCTGTAGAAATGAGACCAATGCAGAAGCTGAGATGAAGCACAGTGACATTTGGGTGTTTTCAGGATGGGGTAAAGCCTCTTCTGGGGGGTACCAAGGTAAGAGCATTGTGCTATATATCTTCAAAAAAAGCTGTTAATAGTGAAAATAGAAAAAAATTGCAGCAAAAGCATTACCTTTGTCTTCTTATTTTGGTTGCAAGAAGAATAAATTGTTAAATGACACCTACCACATCACATCTTTGGTATATTGATAGCAATGGGTCTGTTTATCCTCTCTCTGAGGTGGAAGCAATCCTATGAAGGCATGATGAGCAGGAACAATCTACTAGGTTTTCTGCTGTCTTGAAAAATGATATAATATTCAAACCCCAGGAATGATGATGTTGAACTTCATTTAGTCATCAATGCTAAATGCTGATTGCTCATAATCAGGATGAGCAAAGCTGAATCTTTGATGATATTCTCAGCAGTGTATTAGGCAGCATTTTATTAGTTTCCTTGGACAAGAAGAAATGAGGGAGGACTCTTGGGAACTCTGATTAGCTGATCAACAGGATCTAAAAAAATGCCCCAAACGTACTCCTGATGACACACTTGAACAAATGGAAACAATGTGTGGATAACAAAGGAGCACTTTCTTATGCCTTTGTTGCATCTTTGCTTGGTATCTAAGCAATTTTGCATTCAAGGGATACCCATGGGAGCAAATTTTTTTTAATATGAAGAATAGGTTCTTTTGACCTCAAAGGACTATGGGAAGAAAGGTATTTTAAGGATTTCCATGGAAGGGTTCTGCAGCACCATAAATAAATAAATATGTCACTAGAGATGCCTGGCTTTGCCTTGCCGCTTCTGAGCCTATGTCTAGCATGCGGAAGCAGCAAACCCTATTTGCATCAGGGATGAAGGGTGAATGAAGATATAACAACTTTAAACTTTATTCTACCTCTGTGAAGTGCCTCTGGCTTGCCCAGGGGCATGCTTGGAGTGCCATTTGCTTCTCCTGCACACCGAGGCAATGCTGGCCACCCCCAGGGGACTCTCTGCCAATGTTCAGTTATGTCAGCAGTATGTTTTTTTGGGGGGTCTGGAGGGATAGGTGTAATGATACAACATGCTCTTGTGTTCTTCCATTTACAGTAAAATTTATTACACTGAAGCAGTCCTTTTCATCATGTATGAAATAATTTTTTTATTATCTTGTCATACATTGCACACAAATATACATATATTCACATATATACATACACTACCTATCACAAGGAGAGGCCCACTTGTGGGGCATAGGAATTCTGGTTGGTTTAGCTGTATCTATTCAATGCATTAATGATATGATGTTTTAACCAGGGGATGGAACAGTTCTTACAGTAACTGCAGAAACTGTGTGATGGTTTGCTCCTGCTGTCTGTGTACATTTAGCTTCATAAAACAGGGCTTTCATTTGGCGTTGCCTTGTGGATATGTTTGACATCTTTGTGTGAGTTAGAAGCTGCAAAGCTGTAAGATAGTGAGAGAGTGTTGCTTTTACAGCTGCATTTCCCTGACAAGTTAATCATAACCCCCACTTCCTCCAGCGCTGGCTGGTATGAGTAACTGGACATATCTAATGACCATCTGGTAATTAGAAGTTGAACTCTTTTGCTAGAGTAATTTATTAGTTAATATTGTGTGAAATTTGATGTTCATGTATCCTAAAGGCTAATCTATTCAGATTGCAATACATAGATTTTAATAGTCTAGTGTGCTTTAGTAATCAGAATGAATTATGTGATTATGGCTTGTGGCTTGAGCAATTACAAAAGATTGGGCTTGAGTGCTCATTTCAAGGTTGTTGGGGTGTTTACAGAAAGGAATTCCTATAGCAATTTTGTCTGTAATTTCAGTGTAATGTGGACCTGTCATATATCACTGGTCTGCTTCAAGTAAACTACTGCATGTCCCCTGTGGTTTAGGATGGGAGAGCTGCTTAGCTCCATATTGTTATCAGTGTTCCAGAAGTAATTATAGAATTGCTTGTCCCTGTGATATATATTTTTTTAAGTTGTTTCTTTATCCACTGGAGTGTAAAGGTCAGAACTCTAAAACTGACATAGGAGAAAGTAAAGAGGAGATATGAAACATTCTTAGGTCATAAAAGGGTTATTGATAAGCTTTTTAGCATAATTCAGAGATCTTATATGAAATTGCTGATCCTCTATTAACTAAAGTCTCTGGTTTCCAAAACACTCAATAGTACTGCCCTTCATACATTGCTTCTAGACATCATTTTGCCTGAAAAGGTATGAAAATATACTTAGAGCTGACTTCAATTTACAACAAAATCTAGATTGCTCTGAACAGTATTCTAATCTGTATTCAGTTAATTATTAGGCTCTCTAAAACTTTATGTTTTATAAATTTTAAGTGTATTCTTATCCAGACCACAACAAATAATTTTGGATAGCCTCAGGATTAATCTTTCTCCCAGGCAAACCCTGCTGTAATGAAGTCCATGAAATGACTGATGATAACTTTAAAAGATTTGTCTGTTAGGTGACTCTAATACAGGTGAAATATACTTTGCTGGTCTTGCTCTAATTCACTATTATCAGAATATATGTGGCACCAAGGCAAACAGCTTACAATGTCTATCACATTTACAGTTACCTTTATTGACCAAGCTTGTAGTCTCCTGGAGGAATTAAATCATGTTTGACAAAACCTGTTTTCTGTAAGACGGTGCTGCCTGGCACCAATTATATTTCCTTCCTTCAATGTTTTTGTTGAGCAAAAGAAGCAAAGAGCTTTCAACCACTTTACAGAAAGATCATTTTCTTATAAGAGAGACTCTCCAGACAAACCGGGCTCTTTCTTTTTGTTCTGTGCATCCCTGACCCAAAAAGTGAAGTACACAGGTTGCTGCAGTCGTGGCCAGAGTGCAAAACATCCCAGCTGCTTTGGATTTTAAGCAAAAAAAAAAAATGCTCAAGTGCTAATTATCTGTAATCAAATGAACTAGCCTGGAGATCAGACCCAAGTAGTAAGAATCCCATTGCAGTGATCAGGAGTGAGACACTTCTGGTGGGTTTTTCAGCATGAGTCTGGGGACTGATCAGCTCAAACGTTTTTCCACAAGGGCTACTCTCTTGCAGGAGATTAATCCTGCTTTAAAAAATCCAACGAGGTTCTTTATGGTCTTTAAACCTTCTGAAGCTGATTTGGTCTGTGGAGTTTATTGGTGTTTACCCCTCAAAAAAAGGAGATATAAGCCTTTCTTTGCTGTTAGTGCCCTCGGCAGGAGTATTTGTGATGTTGATAGAGAAGTATTTTGAACAATCATCACAGTCTACCTGAAAATGTTTCTTTTGATCAAAGTAAGGGACTTTTGCAGGGTGTTAATGGTGGCTTTTTTCCCCATTGCAGATTCTGAGTTTTGTCCCTAAACCCAGATACTTTGCATTATTTAAAAAGAGGACATTTACTTAGGTGTTCATACCTGTAGCAAAACCATAAAGGTGACTCTATTATTGAAGCTTTTTTCCATATTTTGTTTTCAGTTTACTACTTTGCTCTGAAATATTTGTCTTCCAGGAGTGTAGTAATGCTGCTACATTTCCTAAATGTTCATCTGATTTCCAAATATTTATCAACATTTGTTTCCTACCTGTAAGATGCTGTGCGTTGGACAGCCTGCGTTTGGAAAGTGACTATGGACACCAGGTTCTGAAACCTACAGAAGAATCAGCTCTGAAATGTGAATAGTCAGATTGCAAGTTAGATGAAAGTTGGTAGAGGCTTGCAAACATTGCCTAGCAATAGGAACATAATTACTGAGTTCCATTCTATCTGTAAGAACTTTATAGTCCTTTTTTTTCCAGATTATTTTTTTTAACTCTTGATTCAATTGCTGTTTCTAAAACAAGCTAATTCCAAAGATTTCAGCCCAAAGTCACCATCTGAGTGTATCAGAGCTCTCCCAAAAATACTTGGTAAGTGCATCCTAAGGAGTCATGCAAACCCACTTACCAAAAAAATAAATCAATACAACCTGATGGACTTACTCAGCTTCAACCACCCCCCCTGCATTGCATTAAGCAGTGCCTGAGAACCAGAGCACAATGGGAGGCAGAGAAGTGGACACTTAAATGAAGAGCAAAATGTTCTCCTCTTACATATTGTTGTTGCAAATCCAAAAGAATTCACTCTTTGTTATGGGTTGGTTTTTTTTTTCTTTCTTATGGACTGGGTCTGTGTTATTGAGTGGAAAAACTTTACTGTTTCTTTGCTGATCACTGTGAAGCCCACGGCATAGGATTGGTGCTCTTGCAATAGCTCCTCTTAGAAAAACCTCTCTATATAGACAAGGAAAACATTTAATTTAAATGATGTGTTTTTGTTCATTTTGTAATAGCTCGGTGGTATATCAGGCAAGATTTTATCAGCTCACCCAGTGAACTCTCAAATAAAACTGGCTGCCTGTTTTCATTAGACCACAGGCAAATTGCCTGGTTTATTTACCTGCTGTATTTATGGTAATCAGTGCATCTTGAAAACATCTCTACACATCTCATAATGAAATTCTTTGCCTCTGGGTCTTCAAAGTTTTTGTAAAAATAATGGACTGGCAAGTCACTTTGCTGTTGTGTGCTCCAATGAAATGTGCCAGGACTGGAATTGTTCTGAGTGCTTAAATCTCACGTGTCTGTAAATGCCCTTTACAAAACTCAGCACTTGGAGATTTGTTGTTGCTGTTACAATACTCTGGGGACAGCATTCGCTTGGAACAAAACACCCTGGAGAAAAGAAATGTGCTTTTATCTAGTCTGGAGCAAACGACTGGCATTGTGCTTGGCTTGCTCTCTGGGCAGGGGAGCTGGCAGGCAGGGCTGGCTGGGAAAAGTAGGGATGCTGTGGTGGTATCAGGAGACATGGCCCTCTCTAAAACACATCAGGGTCTCTGCAGAGCACAGGCTCACTCGCTTCAGAGTTAAATGTTCCTTGCAAGGCAGGAAAAGGGATGAGTTTTCTGTCTACGTGGCCTGTGGCATTGATTTGGGTAAAATGTGGGGAGCCCAAGTATCAAAGTGTTAATGAGGTCCTGCCAGTGGGCAATCAACAGTTAATTTTAGTAATAAGACTTTAAATTACTTTGGTCTGCTATTACAATCACTGTTAAATATATTTAATTTATTATTATTATTAAATAGAAAACTAAGGGAAATAGTGCTGAAAATGAAAAGCTTTAATAATATTACATGAACCTGTTAGCTGTAAGGAGTCTTTAGAAAGAAAACGTCAAGCTTGACAATCCTTTCTGTGAGACAGAAGCATTTCAGGGCTATGGGGTGAAGAGATTTATTTATTGAAATGAACTGTTGCAGTAGCTGTGGTTGAGGTCTGGTCCCACTGCTCACTCTGAAATCTGGCTCAATAAAGGGGTCAGAAAAGGGTGTCAGAGATTGAAATGCATCTTTTGCTTCTGCTGCTGCTTTTTGCTTGTGCTCTCTCTTTTGGGGGGAGGTCCAGTGCAGGGTCACATCATGTTCAGTCCTGCACCAGTACAGCTAAAGCACTAACCTTCAGGCAGCTGTAGAAGAGAGCCAAATGGAACCATCCCTTCTCTGTGAACACTCCTGATGGGAAGACACCAGGACAGGTGATGACCACAAATATATTGCAAGCAAATTGTACACAATTTATATCAGGCCTTTGCTTTTTACTTATTATTATTATTATTATTATTATTATTATTATTATTATTATTATTATTATTATTATTTTTAATCCCCATTATTCTCTTTCATCATCTGCATCTCTCTCTTTTGGGTTGAACATGTTTGTTTGAAACACATTTGGTTCACAATTTCCAATTTGTTCTAATGTTTTGTTCTCTCATTCCAATGTTATATTTCATTCCCTTTCTCCCTCTCCATAATTTTGTCTGTCTGGCTTCATTTCTTGTTTTTTTGGACTCCATCTTGCCTCTTTCTGTTCTTGCAGTTTTGTTCCCCCCCAGTCTCCTCTCACTGCACATTTTTTTTTTTCCCCCAAGGAAGGACTGACAAGAAGGGGAAATTGTCTACTTTCTCAAGAATCCTTTTAACAGCATTCACAGAATAAAATGTTCTTCATGTGCAGATGAAGAGCTGAAGGTCCTTTCCCTTGATAAACATTTTAGTATAAAAGTATGGGAACCCCTCACTGCTTACAGCTGACTGCAAGTGATGTGCCCGTTGAGGAAGGGACAGATACTAAGTAATGTTGGCACAGTTTCTCTTGCTCAAACCTTCCTCACTCATTCAAGACTTGAGTGACAACCTGTGACCCTCCATTCCTCAACCTAGCAGAGTGCCTGGCAGCTCTGTAAGTGTGGTCAGAGCTCAGCCACTTCACAAACCTTAATTCTTAATTAGTGCTGCTTTTCACCAAGTCTTCCTCTGCAGAATGAACAGTCTCTGTGTTACATAAATCAGAAGGAAAAGGCTGCCCCCAGATTTGGCTCCATTTCTTGTGGAAGTCAGTAGCAAACTAACAAAAAGCAGACAGCAAGGAAATCTGCTGTTTTGAGTCAGTGCTGAATGGTTGCTAAGCCTTTGTCTCTCATATTCTGCACTTGCACAGGCTTCTCCCTCCCACATCTTCTTAACTATGGTATCCCAGGGGTCAACTGCTGTTGACAATGGACTTGACCTTGGCCAGCAGAAGCCCCCTGTTACCAAAACCTTGCCACTAGGGAGCCAACACTTCCTGAGAGTCTTGTAGGACCTTTATTCAACAAAAAAAAAGAGCATCAGATAATTTAGCTTGTGTTATAAAGATCCCACTTTGAGGTGGCTTAATGATTGGCTTTGAAACATTACATGTTTAGAAGAAATGTGTTTTTAATGTAGATGTCCCCTAAAAGTGAGGGAGAAGCAATCTGGAGTTGATATTACAGAATTACTTGTGTCTCACTGAGTATGGCACTATTAGCTGTAGCTGGGCCGGCTGTGTGGCAGAGGTGACAGCCTGGACTCAGTGGAAGTTTAATGGAAGTAGCAATGCATCACACAGTAAGGTGTTAGAGAGATCTCAGAGATGAAAGGGCCTCACAAGATTTTTTGAGAGCTGAAGCACTATGTTCTGTGCAAAAGGAAAAACGTTTCTGAGGTGAACAAAACAGCAGTGAAGCAGCTTGCTTTGAACAACAGGTTTTCTGCTCCTTAAAAAGCAACATACAGGAGGTCTGCAAGAGAGGAAAGTACAGAAAAAAAATAAATTCACATTTATTCAGTATGGAAAGATTACATGTGACTCCCTTCTTTTAGAAAAGTGCCTCGTGTATGTCAAGTATGGGCAGGATAGAGTTCTGTTTAGACAGAAGCTTTAACATCTATTGTTTAGGGCTTTTTCACAACTAAATTCACTTCAACCCTGTCAAAATCCTCAGGGCATTCAGCAAAGCATGTGTAATGACTTAAGGAATAGCTATTTCTTCATCAAGTCTCATCTCCTCAGTATTTCATGCTGTAAAGCAGATGAAGGCATTGAAACTGTTTAAGGCTTAAGACTTGTCCCTCTAACAATGCCATGTAAAATAAAGTGTGAAAGGAGTAGGAAATGAATCCAGGGGATTGAAGAGAAATCCACATCTTAGGGCAGGGGAAAGCAGTGGAAAGGGTGGATTGCCATTTGATTATGGACAGCTTATACAAAAGAGAACAACCCTTCAGTTTGGCAAACACTGATATCTGGATCTCTGTTTTTCTCCCCTCCTTTCCAGACCCTTCTCTAGACTCTGCTTTTTGAAACAAGAATTTCAGCAATGAGGCAGCCTTTTAGATCCTTGCTTGATACCCCTCAGCAGGACTGTGGTTCAGAGGTAACCACTCAACACTTTATACAGTTATAGCTCACTTAAAGCTTAGTCTGAAAATTCTAGTTTAAGTTACCTCCTACTACTAGTCCATTCTGAAAAACATTGTAAAATCAGTGAGAGCTGTCACAAAAACAACAAAAAAACCCCACCCAAAATTCCTCAGAGATAAGGGACCCAGCTTGGCTGAAATACCAAAATTATGTTTACCCAGAATTTGATGATGCACAAATGTGTGTTTATACCCCTTGAAAAACCTTTTAGAAAGCTTTTAATTTTAAAAAAGCTTTTAATTTAATGGTATTTTCTGATTTTAACAGAATAACATTTCTCAATGTATACTGTAATCGCAGGGTATTTAACACACAGTTTTATATTGAGTTTATGTCTGTCTATTAATGCAATATATTCACATCTCATCATTTTGGTACGATTTGTTCCAAACCTCAGGTTGTTGCTCTTGACCCATTATTCCCTCTTTTGTCACCAGTGTTTTAATGACTTCATCTACTCATGTGAGATCTTTCATCATCTGTCTGCACACTCCATGTGTCCAGCCTCTTCTCATCCCTCCCTTTCCCCACCTGCATACACAATCTGTTAGCATCAAAGGTCTCAACTTAAAATGATAATATCAGGGTGATTCCTAAGCACGCAAAGAAGCAACAGTCCAGGAATCACGTCTCTGTTGGACTGCTTTATCAGCAAGGCTCAAGAGCTTAGTGCCTTCTCCCCACCGAGCTGCTTGCTTCCTTCCTTCTGAGCAACTGGCATATCTCTAAAGTCTCCTCCCCTGCACATGCCCCCAGATATTGCCTTCATATATAACTTCATATACTTAAAAGCCAGTCAGCTGAAAAGAGGCAATAGCAGCACAGGCACGTGTGCTGATAAGACTAATTCCTTGTCATCCCCTATAATGTTAAATCTAATTTGAACTGCAGCTCTTGGGACCTGCAATTGCATTTGTCCATCTGTCAATAAACTGCCTGCCATTCTGGGTTGTGCTGTAGTTAATTGTAGTTAATATACAAAGCTTCTCCCTCGCTTCTCTTCAATTCTCCTTTCATTTTCAAGGTATAATTAGAGTCAGGAGCGACACTGACTTCACAAGTTATTTATTGAAGAAAAAGCTGAGGGATAACAATAGAGATTATCTGCTTGGGTCTGGAAAAAAAAGCAAACATCTTTAACTGCAGAAATATAAAGGAATAAGTATAAATTAAAAGAAAATATAGGAGACTAATAAAATAGAATGTATGACAGACAATTATTTCCTAATATGCACTCTTTGTTTCTAATGCTTTCCTCCTAGTGCACGAAAATGTTCACTCTGAGCATTCAGGTTTGAATCCCTTGTCAGCATCCAGGGTCACCTCTGACCCAGATAATGAGTTATATGTAGTCCCAGTTTCCATTTCAATTCTACCTACAAGGATGGTGTGAGCCTTGCTTCAATCTGTTTTTTTCTTGGCTTTATTAGATCTACACTGGTGCTTCCACCTCAGGGCAGGGGTCTGTGTCCTCATGATGTTGCTCCTTTCCCTCGATGACCATTCCATACCACTCTTCTCGCTCTTCTGCTTTTTCAGAGGATCTGTGAGGGTCTTCCCAGTTGCTTGTTCATCATTATCACCATCCTCCCTGGTGGATGGCAGCTTTTTACCACTTCCCATGCCTGGTGCTACAGGCCACCTAGCAATGCTCCCCTCCAACAGCTGAATCCTCACCTTTGCTGGCCCAGTGAAGAGCACCAAGAGCCCACTCTGGTCTCCTTGGTGATGTCCTGCCTCAGGAGCTGCATGTGGAGAAGAATGGCTGCATCATCTGAGGGAGGTGCCACCTTCAGGGCTATGCCAGGTTAGCTGGTTAATTCGAAGGGAGGTAAGGTGGGCACTCACCTTGAACATGATCAGACTGCATTGGGGTGTGAATATATTAGAGACCTCTTGAAAATCTGTTATTAAAATTTTTTTCTTATATTTAAAGAGCTTTTTTCTTATAGTCTTATTATATATATCTTAATAGATATTGATAACAGGCATTTTTTGTACATGATCCCTTAATTTAGACACCCATGGTTGAAAATCTTGGCCAGAGTTGATCTGCAGTTCAGCCTTTTGTTATGTTGGTTGGTTATGGCTTAAATTTTACTTAAAAAAGGCAAATACATAGTTTTGTATTATTGGTCCCTTTCTTTTGTAAATTAAATGGAAACTCTCCTGTGCAGCACAATGGTGAGTAAATAGCAGGGGTAGCAT
This sequence comes from Ceyx cyanopectus, assembly GCA_013401355.1. Taxonomy (NCBI): domain Eukaryota; kingdom Metazoa; phylum Chordata; class Aves; order Coraciiformes; family Alcedinidae; genus Ceyx; species Ceyx cyanopectus. The sequence continues at coordinate 112,421 of VYZU01023897.1, read as the reverse complement.
TCTGGGATTGTCTGCAGGCAGACACTTAGAAAAATGTATTCAAATTAACAATTCAGTCAATATCCTTAATCACATAATTGTACATAGAACCACAGAATCATCTAGGCTGGAAAAAACCTTTAAGATCATCAAGTCCAACCATGAATATCTCTATATGTACAGAAATAAAGTTGCCTTAATCTTGGGGATTATTTTTAATTACCTTAATTTGGTTTATTTCTGTTTCTTTGGGAAGTGAAATAAGTTAGCTGGGATAAAGCAACCTATATTCAGAATAAGAGCATTCCTATAGGGATTTAATGCTGTTTAATGACTACAGATTACCCTCCTGTGTATTTTCATGTCGTTAAGCCCCAAGCACTAAACAAAGCATGCACAGCTTGTTCATCCTGAAGAAGTCAGAAGTATTTTCAGGTTAAAGAGGTTCTTTGAAGATCAGTTGGATAATAATGCTGAGACACTTGCATAAATGGGTTAAACATTCATTTTAAAAAGCATACTCCCCAATTCAATAGTTCTACGTGCAGGAACATCTTAATGAATCACATTACATAGCTCAATTCCTTATGAAATACCATCAGAGTGAGACTTGAGGAGTTATGCCCTGTTTGTAAGTGGCTGACATGCAAGTGTAGCTTGAGCTGAGTATTGTTTGGCCCACAATATTGAATATTAACAACCTTTTTTTAAATCAGCTCCAGCTGCTTTGCTCTGTTGGTGCTTTTATTATTTGATGACATGTGTTCAATTGGAAGAGGAAAATAGCTGCATTATTGAAACAGGAACATACATAAACCTTGTGAGAATTCAGTTAAACCTTAATAATTTAAGGGGAAATAAGTTTGTTTAATTCAGACTGTTTTCCCTTAAAGCAGGTTTTGGTGAGTACAAATATTTGATACTCCAGCTCTTCTAGATAGATTTAATTTTTATATTTTATAATATTAGTACTATTAGCAGTATGATTACATGAAAAAGTGATTTCCCTGATACCAAATACAATATGAACATATATTTATGGGAGAATCAAGCCTCAGAAGCTACAAAAACAAACAGAAGGATGGGGAAAAGATGCAAACAGGTGGAAAGGTGAGCAAGATAATACGAATAATAAGATTTTCGCATAGAATAGCTGAGCCCTTTGCAAAGGTTCCTTAGCACTGTCTCTGGTATGACTAACAACCCTGGCAGCTGCAAATATCACTGGAACTGAATTTTGCATGAGAGCAGTTACAGGAGACTTTCATTAACTTTGGAGTCAGTGAGACTCAGCTGCTTCAATTGTCACTGTGAGCAAGTTCAAGAGGAAACGATCACTCAGCTCATGTAGCTGTCTGAGGACTTTTCCCATTGCCCAGCTCCTTGTTAATATTTCTGTTGACAAAGTCAGATCAACCTTCAGTCCTCACCTCAGAGACCAGTTTGGCAAATGACAGTGTTTAATTCCTTTGAGAATGAAAATTATCTTACCTCAAATCAGGAAAATATCTGAGCAGTAGTTTGTTGGCTCTTGTTTGTTGGATTTGTTTTTTAATTATTACTTTTATTTTATTTTTTTTATTAAGATGAATAAATTCTTTAAGCACAATCAGGCCAAACTGGGAGGAGTGGCTGACACAGCAGCAGGCTGTGCTGCCATCCAGAGAGACCTGGACAGGCTGGAGAGCTGGGCAGGGAGAAATTTAATGCAATTTAATAAGAGCAAGTGTAAGGTGCTGCATCTGGGACACAACAACTCCATGTATCAGTACAGGCTGGGGGCTGATGTACTAGAGAGCAGCTCTGGAGAAAGAGACCTGGGGGTCCTGGTGGACAGGGGGATGACCATGAGCCAACAATGTGCCCTCGTGGCCAAGAAGGCCAATGGCATCCTGGGATGCATTAAGAGAAGTGTGGCCAGTAGGTCAAGAGAGGTTCTCCTCCCCCTCTACTCTGCACTGGTGAGACCCCACCTTGAGTACTGTGTCCAGTTTTGGACACCCCAGTTCAAAAAAGATAGAGATTTGCTGGAGAGAGTCCAACGCAGGGCCACCAAGATGATTAGGGGAGTGGAGCATCTCCCTTATGAGGAGAGGCTGAGAGAGTTGGGGCTCTTTAGCCTGGAGAAGAGGAGACTGAGGGGAGACCTCATTAATGTTTATAAATATGTTAAGGGTGAGTGTAGAGAGGATGGAGCCAGACTTTTCTCAATGTCGTCCAATGACAGGACGAGAGGCAATGGGTGCAAGTTGGAGCACAAGAGGTTTAGGCTCAACACGAGAAAGAACTTTTTCTCAGTGAGGGTGCCAGAGCTCTGGAACAGGCTGCCCAGGGGGGTTGTGGAGTCTCCATCTCTGGAGACACTTAAGACCCGCCTGGATCTGTTCCTGAGAGACTTGGTCTAAGTGATCCTGCTCAGGCAGGGGGGTTGGACTAGATGATCTTCTAGGTCCCTTCCAGCCCCTAATTTCTGTGATTCTGTGATTCTGTGATTCTGTGAAATAAACGCTTAGTATAGCATGTAAAAAGAAGTTGCAAACATGGAATGAAGTGCTCAGTGACAGAGATTCCTCATCTTAGCATTCAGGACTAAAGTACGTATAGAGGACTGAGTCAGATCTTGCAAACTCAGGCATGTGCCTTTCTAGGGATGAGAGTAGAAAGAAAGCAACTAGAAAGGAAGGAGGTAAAGATGTGCCTCCAGTTAACAGCGTAAGAGGGCTGACTGGATTTTTCTCAGAATCCCCATTATTTGAGGATGGGACTGAAAAATGCAATTTAAAAAAGCTAAATTCCATCTTTTACGTCTTTACATATTTGTGCATTGTGTGTTCCAGTCCTGCTCACTGAAATGGTGTTTTCACCTTAGGAATCAAGTGTCTTGCTGAAAGGCCTAGTTATAGGTGTAAGGCCTAGCCATAGGTTTATGAGAAATTTTGGTACATATGTGATGAAATCAACCACAAGGCTGAAAAAAAAATAATGATTTAGTGCTCTTTGTGCAGCAGCCTACTCATGTCACCCCCACCTTCTCTGTTACAATGGTTCACTTCCATTCTAACTAAGAGCTCTCTTCTTGTTTTCACATTTTTCCTCCAGTGAGTAACTAAATACATCATGGTTTTACTTCAATTAATTCTTTGTTTATCTGTTCTTGGATTTGGTGTGTCCTGAACTGGGGTGTCCCAGCCATACCTGGGGAACCTCTGAGAGTCCAGTGTCTGAAACTATCTCTGTGGTCCCTTCTCACATGGGGGATAATTACTGTAGTGACTGCAGCTCTGGTTCAGAAAACCCCTGGATTTAAAGATTAGCTTCTACTTGGATGGAAGTCTTTAGTGATTTCCTGAAGTGCATCCTCTTTTCCTTCAAACAAACACATTTCAGAACACTGCAATGTAAAATAAAGTGACTCAGGAACTAATTTTTACTTATCATTTGAGACTATCACAAAGGTTGTGGCTTGGTGGATGAACACATCAAATATGTACTTCATGTTTTTGCTTTTCTGGGCTAAGATATTTGCCTTTTAAATAACAGAATACTAATATTGTGCTTTGTTATTTTAGCAGTTTTATTTATTAATATTTAAAACTGAATTTTGCTCAAGTTGTTTTAAGAGGCATCTGTCCTAACAATGCCTTTGTGCTCACAGATCAATTATGCAGGTACTATGATACAACTTTCAGACTGATTGGAAGACTGGTATCTTTAGGTTTTTTTCTTGGTTAAGTTTCATGGTATGAAATGCCAGTTTGAATTACACCACAAAGAGATGAATATTAAAATATTCAGCTCAACATGCACAAGAACTTTAAAATCTGCTTTTCAAGAAGCTACTCTCAGGATGAAGTATGTCATAGGTAAATTTGAGACTGGGTTATGTAACAGTTGTTTGAACACAATTTTCTAGATAAAAGTCTTAAAAATATCCAGTAGAAATGATTGCATAACTCGCTCCTCAGTGAAAATAGCTGCTTAGCAACTGGTGTGTAACTCTTGACTGTGACTTAGAAAACCCAGTTATTATGGTGATCAATATCAGTAAGCCCATCACCAGCATGGATTATTTTCTAACCTTTGGTCACTAAAACTGAATTATGTGCTAGCTTCAGGGTGGTTGATCATCCCTGAGGACCAGGGCCCTTGACCTGCCACTGCCCTTGCTGCTTGTGATATACAGATGAACCAGCAGTGCTGCAGGGCTCTGCTCTCACCCAGGCACATCCCAGGGGTTGCAACCTTGACAGCTAGTGGAAAGTATAAGGGTAGTAAAACCTGGTAAAATAATTAATCCCCCTCTTTTCTGCGAGGTAAAATCTCATATAAACTGATTAAGAGAAATAATGAGTGAATAGACACCAATTTAAGAATCAAGATCTAAACAAATAGTTTCAGAACATACATGGTGTTTATGCAATAGGTCAGATTTATACAATAATTTCAGAAGTTAAATTCCATCTCATCTGGGATTCCTTCAGTCTGTGATGCTTTACTGTTTTCCAGATATACCTGAAGAGTGTTATTGACTTTGGTTGGAGGGGTGAAGGCTAAGAAGCTATAATTCTACTTACTCTTCATTTTTACTGCTTGATTGCTTTGGTTTTAGTGATGTCAGCTGAACTAATAGATGGAGAATCCTTTACATGAGGCTGTTTACTCAACATAGCTTTGAAAAGACCATCACTGTGATATATGTTGACTCATGATAGAACTGCCTTAATAGACATTGATAATGAAATCCAATTGTAATCCATGACAAATAAGTAAGTATTAATTAGATTAAGCTTCTTTATATTTGAAGGCATGCATCTGGAGAGACAAATGTATGAAAGAGAGGAAAAATTAAAGTAAGTGACAGGATGGGAAAAACTGACTGTACTGAAGATGAGGTTCTCAAAAGGTCTCTGATGGCTGTTGTAGAGCTATGTAGTTCAGACCATTTTGGAAACATCTTGCTGAGGAGAAAAAAATTTTATTAGAAGTTGTCCTGTGTACAGTACAATGTAAGAGAAGCTGGCAGGCTTTGGACAATACACAAATAGCTCAATTTTACCCAAATGTGTCGAAAACTGACTGCAGCCTCAAAGGGGTGAAACATGGTGCCTAATGTTAAAACACAACTGGGAGTTGTAAAAAAAAAATAAAAAAATTCATACTTTATATTAGAAAATATGCCTTGTTCAGGCTGTCCTTGGTGATTTGGAATCATATTAGGAGTTATTCTAACTTAACCACTGTGGTGACTGGCTGCAACTGGTAGGTAACTTCTTATGGAATTTTTCACCATTCTCTCTAGTGTATTGTGGAGTTTCAGTAATGTGCTGTCAGATCTTTAACAAGGGGCTGCCACAACAGCTCTCTGAACCACAGGGAGCAGCAGGCGGTTGGAGATGAGGAGTGAAAATGGACTGGTTGAATAAAAATAACAGCTGTGATCAAGGAGAGAAGTGCTATTTGTCTAACATGCATAGTTGTTTGGGTTTGTATTTTGTTCTTTTCCTCAGCATTAAGGTGGGCGACAGGACAGGCAGTGTATGCCTTGATAATAGAAGCTGAAAGGTGAAGAACCTCTCCTAAGGTTTTCTTCCCAGTACTCCTGAAAATACCTGCCATTTGGTGCAATCTTACCCACTTTTAAAGGGGGAAAAAAAAATGCAGTTCAGGAAAAAGAAGCTATGTCTGGCAAGGACAATTTAACAGGGAAATTATCTCGTTTCTTCCTCTAATTTGAAGTGGAATTTGAACAAAGAGCTCTCAAAGTGCTGTGATGCCTTCCCGGCCCTTGCCATATGAGCACGCTTGCTAATTTAGCCAACCCTTCCGGCACCCACAGCAAGCTGGAAAGATATTTCTCTTTTCTCTTCAGTCTTTTGGCTGGCCTAATTGAGGGCAGTGAACTATTTTGTTCTTTTTGTGAAAGAGACTTTATAAAATGGGTTCCACTTTGTACTTCCTTTAAGGATATTCAGTTTTAAATGCCCTTCTCATAAGCTGGTGTCATTTTTAATTACTTCAACATATTCTTCACTTGGTCTGAAATCTTTAATCTTAGCTATATTTCATCTGACTAATAGGTACCTTTGCAACAGAAAAGCATATGTGAGTCAGATATTTTACTAGGCTTGATAGGCATATATAAAAGACAGTTTGAGCAAGAAAACAGTCTATTATTTAATGTTTACAATGCAAAAGAGACCTGTGCCCCCAAATCTCTTGAAGGATTACATGAAGAAAGGCAAACATGACAAATGTGTTAACTTGTAGGGGACATTTCTTACCAAAACCAGAGATCACTTAGAATTAATGTTATATACTTTTCTTGTAGGGTCAGGAAAGAACTTGTGTCAGCTGGATCCTTGGACAAACACTGTCAATCTTTTTCTAATTTGAGGGAGGACTTGAAAACAAAATGTCAGACAGGTATCCACAATGCACTTTGGAGAAGGAGAGGTGATTGAAGAGCCTGGAGTCAGAAGTCAGATGTAACTGGCTTTTCAAACCAGCTCTAGCAGAACACTCCTGGGTCCACAGATTGGATGTTGCAAATCATATTTGTGACTGTTGGTACTGAATTCAGTTTGGCAATCTGTCTCCTAAATGAGAAGAGCCAGGTGTCTGAGGAAAATGATTGAAAAAATAATATTTTGGAATGTATGTGAGGGAAAGACACTGAAAAGAGGGGTGTGTCTGAAATCCCACTACTTTCTGGACTTAAAAGTATCTGTCTTTGCTGTACAGAGACCAGGGTGATCTCAGAATGTTTTTGACATTAACTGTTAATTTTGTAACTGTTAAGAGTTTATGCAATATACACCAGAAATAATTTAATCACATCTTCCATGATTAATTTTAGAAAACTATGCTGCAGGATAAAGAATTGCCTAAGGTGTTGGTTTTTAATCTAGGATAACCAACAAAATCAACATATAAATTCAAGGGTTTCTTATTTCCAGAAAGTTCTGGCTTTTCAGGCATTTTTTGACAAGTCTTCCCACTACTTGTAAGCAGAGCCTGCTCCTTATTTCTGAGCTAAAGGTTTACTATAGCCACTGAATGTCTAAAGTCACAGAACTGGTTGCACAGCTATTGCTGATTGTATTTTTCCAGTTCATATAAAATAATGATGAAAAAAAGAGTCCATGCTGACCTAATCTTTGCTTGTACCACCAACTTGATCCTGCTGCCCCCAGGAAACATTGACTAGACAAGTGTTAACAAGTTAAACCCTAACCAAGTTAGTGTGACTGCCATGAGTACTAGTCACTCCTCTTGGCATAACACTTGGTATAGGTCCAAGATAGTCTTTAGAGCTGCCCCCTTGGCTCAGGACATGATAATTATCATGTGCATATGTGTTTCAGTCAAGAAGGCACAAAGCAGAAGGCTCATGAGGACTGTATCACAGCATGCTGGAGCAGGGGGTGTGCTTATGGCATTATGTCAAGGCAGCGTCTCATGGTCTGGGCCATGGTGGTAGAGGATGCAAGAGAACAATATCTGCTGAAAGGGTACTGGAGGACTGTGGGGGCTTGAGGGAACCCAGCCTGCACTGGACTTGTGTATTGGGAGCCTTCTGGAAGGTACTGTGTTCAAGGAGTTAGTGATTGTGAGCACGCTATGTCTGCTCCACTGGACTTTTGAGATCTAGATAATAGATATAGATAACCAGGGAGTGGGATCTTGAAATTAATAATGGAGCTGTATTATCTACCAGCATAAGTATACTCACTGTTTAATACACTATTTCAGAAGATTTTATTGTTTTATGGGAGGAAATGTGAGACCACAGTACAATGGGTGATTTTAGTAATATCTCTTTAAGAGCAATGCAGTTTCCAGCATAAAACCACCCTGTCTTTCCATTAACTACCTCTAGAAACTTTCACATCATATGGGAAGATATTTTATAAACAAAACGTACGGGGATAAAAAACAAAAAGCAATTTCCCTCATATTAAGACCTGAGAAAGTTGTATAACCTTTTTGTACAATTCACATTAGCACCAGCTAGGGTTTAGTTTGATGTCTTTTAAAATGCATTGCTTCTGGCAGAGATACTAAATCCTGTGCAAGAGAAGTGTCTCCAAAGGTTTGCAGAATGGATTTCACACAAAAAAAACCCCTAAAAATTATTTCCACTTCTGCAAACCCTCTGTTTAGTTCTGATTTTATGTGCCTTAAAAGGACTCCTTAAAAAAAACCTCAATCCCTTTGTCCACATGATAAAATTGTTCAGTTGCACAGCTGAGACCAGAGTTTACTGCATGAATTACAGACAGAAAGTCAGTCTCAACAGCACTGCTTACTGGAGTGTGAATGTTTAGAAACCCAGTCTCAGGGTTGGAAATGCAGTCGTTTCCCTTGCTTGTTATTAAAAATTCCAAAACAGGTGATTTCAGATGTCTTAACAATCAAAGTGTAAAATGAGAGGCTATTGATCATCGTTAAATGTGATCTAAGGAGAAACTCAAATTCATCTTCCTTGAGGGCTCCTCTGTAACACAAGTGTTGTAACTCTACAACTAATAGGACAGTTTTCTCCCTTTACCAAGAGAAGGCAGAGGAGGTTGTTTTTCCCAGTTGGTATTCAGATTCCTGGTAGAGAATGAACTATTAGGTGTATAGTTACAAAAATCCTAAACACCACACTACATCCAGCATCTTCATCCCTCAAAGATGTTAATATTTCTTTTCAGGATAGTGTATATTTGATTGTGATAAGGAAATGCTAATCATGGTGATTGTCAGGGTAAAAATAAACCAATCTGAACTTCTCTTTTGCAGTCTGAGATGAATGAAGTTATGAAACAAATTGGAAGTGGTAACATGAGAGAAAAACTGCCAAAGCTTGCACAAGTAAAGAAGGCATCATTCACTTTCTCATCAGGAATTTTTGGTAATAGTACCCAAAAGAATAGAAATGGATCTAAAAAAACTTCTTGTAGAAGTGAGACAGGACTGATAATAGATCTGTTTACTCCTCTTGCATTGCATCTTTATTTTAGTGTGAATAGTCCTTCAAAAGTCAGTCTGGATTGTACTTTGTACAGACAGGAGAATTTGGGCCTGATCGCCTCCACAAATGTTAACTGTCTTCATCCTTCCCTTGTCATTTCCCTCCTTATTCCACTGTAGCTTTCCCCCCAGTTTCACATCTGTCTTCCAGCAAAAGAACCAGATTTGAGTTTTAAGTCAGAAAATAAGTTTCACCAAAAAGAATCATTGACATGTTAACTGTGGAAGCTCAGAAAGCAAACACCTAGCACTGGATATCTGAAACTTATTGTATCCTTATAGCATCCCAATGAACATTTTCATCACATTTTTTCTTCTTTTACTGGCCCAAACTGACCACTTTACTATGATTCTTCAATAAGTAAAATTTACCCTTTCACTTTCTGGTTTGAGTTTGTATGGATGAGTTTTGCTTGACCCCATCAAAGTTGTTATTTACATATCAAATGTGTGCTTGGTAGCCTCTCACCCCAGAACATGGGATGGCTGAAGCTATTCCAATCCTTTTGTGTTTTTTGTTTTTGCATTCTTGACTCCACTGCAACTTAGAAAATTACCCCTTCATGTGCAAACTTCATCCAAATGCCACTGCATGAGTTTCTCTCCCCACTTGCTCGTTCTTTGTCAGAAGCAAAATTATGCAACACACGTATGACTAATTTGTTGTGAATAAAGCCCAGAGTTATAATTTGTGCCTGTTCTCTAAAAGTGGACTTTTGAGGATACTCCTTGACTGCTTTATGCCAAACATGACTGTTTGGATATTCACGCAATTAAAACGAGGGCCTCCAGTGGTTCTGGCAGCTCTGTTTATAAGTTCAGCTGCATTTGGCTTGCTATTAATGCTGCAACCTCATTTTGCCTCCGACTTCCCTTCCTTTGTCTTTTAAAAGCCGATAAAATGACTGGCAGAGACCATTGAAATAATCTATGCATTTGTCAGTAATTGCATCTATTTCTCCAATTAATTTGCTTTTAAATCTCATGCTGATTACTTTTCAATTTTATCACTGACCTTAAAATCTGATCTGTTTTCTCCTTGAAGGTCAACATGTAAAATTCACTGCTGCAGGTAAAAGGGGGCAGGTAGCCGTGCTTGATGGCCCAAGATTATAGTGTATCGACAAAAGAAAGTGATTTTAAAACACTCTGGTACATTCCAGCAGTAAGTCAGTGAAACAAAGGGATTGTTGTTTGTGTGAGAGTTGTGAAGATCTCTTATAAAGAAGCTGGCTGCTGTTTCAGTGACATTTTTTTTTTGCTGTAAGGCTTTTTTTTTGTCTCTTGCATACGTGATTCCATGTGCAGTCTGTTCCACAGCGTTAGCATTACCGTGGCTAATTTTTAATAGCTGTATTCTTTGAAAACTGAAGCACACAGCCCAAGGCATGCCCACCTCTGCCCCAGGGGAGCAGCCTTGAGTTGCCTTTGCACATGTACTGCAGGGTCCTGTTTCCTGGGAATACACAGCCTGGCTCTTCCACGCCCATGATGCTCAGCAGTGCTTCCCTGGACCGGTCCCATGACATGTTGCAGGGAATCTGGAGCTTCTGGGAATTGCTGGGTTTCCCAGGCTTGTGCGGGAGGTGTGGTTATGGGTGGAGGCCAGGCTTAGCAGTTTTTTCCAGTTTTAGTGGAAACTTGTGACAAACAAAATCCTGATGGAATACAATAGTAGGAAGGGAATGGGACATGGATCCCTTCCTAGACCAGCGCTGACAGCCTGACAGTGTTGGATTTGGCTGCCTGTTTCTCTTCAGTTAGATCTTGAGGTCAACTTTGCTCAGTTCTGCCTCAATCCCTAACCTAGATTAACAGCTTTCCTAAATTTTGATTCCTCTTGTGATCTCCCTGGGCATGGGATGTGCTTGGAGACACAGGATAGTATTTTATGAATACTCCTTGCATTTTCACACTGTGGTCACTTCTTCTCAAGAAAATATCAATGAAAGCACAGATGTCTGCATGGAAAATAAACTTGTGGCCACACAAGGACCTGACCATCACACTCTTCTATACTGCTTACTTGTGGTACAGAATTTCCTTGGCAATATGGTCTGTTGGCTGCCTCAGAGAAGTGCAAAAAGAGCATTAACATTCTGGTTCGAAACTCAGAATACAGCCTCATTATACAAACCTTAATTACAACCTTATCAAAATGTGGATTTGGGTTGGTTTAATTGGATGGGAAAAATGCTTTTGCTGTCTCCTAGGTGATTAAGGAAAATTAACTCTTGGTTGTCAGTGTCCCTGCAGACGACAAGAATGAAGAGTTGGGAGTCTATGCAAAGTGCTGGCTGAGGAACACACTTTGCCTGCACGGGGTAAGCTCTCTCCTTGTTGCGTTGTGCCACAGCTTCCATCGTTTCTCACTGTGGCTTAAAGTTTGGTAAATCTATAGTAAAATGTGTAGAGAGGCTTTACCCACTTAGTGCTTTTGAATCTTCTCAAACACAGTAGGATTTGGGGTCTTAAATCCTAGAGAGCTTTCATCTGCTTCCCAGAACAAGCTGGAAAATTATAAGTAGTACAGAAAGAAGAGTATGACAGAATTTAGGCTAGGACAGGATGTTGTTATATCTGCAGAACATGGGACTGAGTCCCCTTCCACTAGAAGTGGTTGATACATGAAGTAGTATTAAACAATTGATCAGGTCATAGCATTAAAAAAAGAAATATGGAAAAATAGTTATTATTAGAGTGATATCAATACTTTTCTAAGTAATATTTTCAACTTATGGTGGAACTTAAAGAAATATCAGATGTGAATATCTTTGAAAGTGTAGAGGGAAGCTGTCCCTCTGTTTTAGGAAGACA
>VYZU01023897.1:70305-100220 GCA_013401355.1 Ceyx cyanopectus | reverse complement strand
TTTTTTTTTGCTGTAAGGCTTTTTTTTTGTCTCTTGCATACGTGATTCCATGTGCAGTCTGTTCCACAGCGTTAGCATTACCGTGGCTAATTTTTAATAGCTGTATTCTTTGAAAACTGAAGCACACAGCCCAAGGCATGCCCACCTCTGCCCCAGGGGAGCAGCCTTGAGTTGCCTTTGCACATGTACTGCAGGGTCCTGTTTCCTGGGAATACACAGCCTGGCTCTTCCACGCCCATGATGCTCAGCAGTGCTTCCCTGGACCGGTCCCATGACATGTTTGCAGGGAATCTGGAGCTTCTGGGAATTGCTGGGTTTCCCAGGCTTGTGCGGGAGGTGTGGTTATGGGTGGAGGCCAGGCTTAGCAGTTTTTTCCAGTTTTAGTGGAAACTTGTGACAAACAAAATCCTGATGGAATACAATAGTAGGAAGGGAATGGGACATGGATCCCTTCCTAGACCAGCGCTGACAGCCTGACAGTGTTGGATTTGGCTGCCTGTTTCTCTTCAGTTAGATCTTGAGGTCAACTTTGCTCAGTTCTGCCTCAATCCCTAACCTAGATTAACAGCTTTCCTAAATTTTGATTCCTCTTGTGATCTCCCTGGGCATGGGATGTGCTTGGAGACACAGGATAGTATTTTATGAATACTCCTTGCATTTTCACACTGTGGTCACTTCTTCTCAAGAAAATATCAATGAAAGCACAGATGTCTGCATGGAAAATAAACTTGTGGCCACACAAGGACCTGACCATCACACTCTTCTATACTGCTTACTTGTGGTACAGAATTTCCTTGGCAATATGGTCTGTTGGCTGCCTCAGAGAAGTGCAAAAAGAGCATTAACATTCTGGTTCGAAACTCAGAATACAGCCTCATTATACAAACCTTAATTACAACCTTATCAAAATGTGGATTTGGGTTGGTTTAATTGGATGGGAAAAATGCTTTTGCTGTCTCCTAGGTGATTAAGGAAAATTAACTCTTGGTTGTCAGTGTCCCTGCAGACGACAAGAATGAAGAGTTGGGAGTCTATGCAAAGTGCTGGCTGAGGAACACACTTTGCCTGCACGGGGTAAGCTCTCTCCTTGTTGCGTTGTGCCACAGCTTCCATCGTTTCTCACTGTGGCTTAAAGTTTGGTAAATCTATAGTAAAATGTGTAGAGAGGCTTTACCCACTTAGTGCTTTTGAATCTTCTCAAACACAGTAGGATTTGGGGTCTTAAATCCTAGAGAGCTTTCATCTGCTTCCCAGAACAAGCTGGAAAATTATAAGTAGTACAGAAAGAAGAGTATGACAGAATTTAGGCTAGGACAGGATGTTGTTATATCTGCAGAACATGGGACTGAGTCCCCTTCCACTAGAAGTGGTTGATACATGAAGTAGTATTAAACAATTGATCAGGTCATAGCATTAAAAAAAGAAATATGGAAAAATAGTTATTATTAGAGTGATATCAATACTTTTCTAAGTAATATTTTCAACTTATGGTGGAACTTAAAGAAATATCAGATGTGAATATCTTTGAAAGTGTAGAGGGAAGCTGTCCCTCTGTTTTAGGAAGACATTTTACATAACTTAGGTAAATAATCCAGAAAGATTTATATTTTTAAGCTCAGAATTAATGAAGGAATGGTTTTGTGTGTACCCATTATAAAGAGTAAACTTTCTATCCTTTTACACACACACTCATGCACTTATACACATGGGAATGGTTCAAAGCTCCACTAGGGGAGGTTCAGGCTGGACAGTAGGAGACATCTTTACAGACAGGGTCGTCAAACACTGCAAGAAGCTTCCTAAAGTGGTGGTTGATGCCCTAAGCCTGTCAGATTTAAAGAGGCATATGCACAATGACCTTAACTTTAATTTTTAGTCAGCCTTGAAGTGGTCAAGGCTGAATTGATTGCCTGAATTGATCAGGCAGTTGGACTAGAAGATGAGTGTAGGTCTTTTCCAACTGAAATAGTCTGTTTTATATGCACACACAAAACACAAAAACCCCCTAGAGCAGAATGAGCAGTGCCAAAGTTTTGCTGTTACACTGAAAGCAATTGGTGTTAATTAATGAGACTGTTAAAATATCAGGACAGATGTCTTCCCCTTACTCTCTTGTTTAAATGTATTGCAGCTGCTGATTTTACTTTCAGCCCATTATAACAACATTAGTATAATGTGCCCTTAAAAATGCAAGAGGACCCTCAAGCACAGTTGCCTGTATTGCTTCTCTGCTGAGATCTCTGCACAATCTGCTGGATTCCCATCTTCTGAGCCCAGCTCTATGTCCCTTATTTACTCCTGCTCCCTCTCACCCAACTAATCACTTACTAGGAAGTTTCAGAAAGGCCCAAGAAACAAAGAAGTCAAATTTCGGAAACCATTCCTAATGTTTGTGAATCTATTCCTAATGGACTAGCATGAAGATACAGATCTCCAAAACCACCTAACTCTAGCCTGGAGGAAACACTAGAATAAGGCAAATCACTGAGATTAACATGGTACTTGAAACTTAAGATCCATTTTATAGCTGAAATTTTCCACTCTCAGCCAGCAGAAGGTAGATGAGCCATCCTTAGCAGCTTCCATGTGGAGTCATCTGCCTTCTTTCTGTCACCCCTCGGTGCTCTTTGAAGAAGCTCTTGCAGTCACTTGAGAAGCATCATGAAGTTTGTTCATCAGGGTGAATCAAGGGAGCAGCAGCCAGCAGTGGGGTGAGCAGGGACAAAGGAGTGGATGGAAGAGATAGTCACAGACACTTCTGCAATGTTTGTCTAGTGGTGATCTGTACCTCTGCAAGGCAAACATTGTCATGCATCCCTTGCAAGAAATAAAGTACTGTAAAAAACATAAACCCAGAGCATTTAATTCTCAAGTGATTCGAATTTGTAATTTTCTTCATTATAAAGTGCAATGTGAATTTTCTTTAACTGCAAAAAAGGATTCACATTTTTAAAAGCTTTCATTAAAATATTTATCTGCTGTGCAACAAACAGGGATGGAAACAATTTGTTAATCTCCAGGCTTCTAGATTCTACTTTTAGCTACTTTGACAGTGGTTCATAAGAGTGCTTCTGGGAATCTGGGGGTATCTTACTCAGTTAACCTCATCAAGTAAAAAAAAATCCTTACAGATGTAGAACCTGGTTCCGGTCATAGGTGTTGCCTTGCTGTCATTCTGCTGACATCAAACAAATGATCCCCAGTTTATACCAACATGAAACAAATTAGTCTCTGCCCAAAAGCTGTGAATCCTCACTGTGACCACAAACTACATGACAAAATGACAGCTTGGGAAAGGAAGATTTGGGGTGTCAGCTGAGACAAATTTATTTTTAGGCATTGAATGAAGATTATTATTTTAAAATAATTAATATCAAGATATGAAAAGTCCAAAATTCAAATAGTATCACTAATTGATCTGCCCTGAATTTTCCCTTCCAACATTCCTGTACTCCGTTCACATGTCCCATTTTTCACCCAATGGTGTCATAAAAGACTGGAAGTTGACAGCTGGGGTCAGATCACTCAGTCCTGCCTCTGGCAGTTGTCAAAATTGAATATGTCACAAGGCCCCACTGAAAAACAAAGTATTCCCATCTGTCAAATCAGCAGCTGTGACTGGGCCAGAAGAAGTCTTTCCGTTCATCTGATTTCTGTGGTCTGGCATTGGCCAAGAGCTCAGCCACAATTCATGGCCTGTGCTTATGGCATCTGGGAAATCTCCTGGCCAAAAACCGTGTCCAGAACTGTTTAGTTTTCAGGATCAGATGAGTTCTGTTTGGCGTTAAATGAACATTTGGACAATTTATTTATTGTTACAAATGAAGAAGCAGAACGTTTCTGACTCCTGTCAAGCTGTGTCATTACACTAAATAGGATTTACATTTCCAGTGACTTCTAATGGGTTGTGTTAGTAATATGACAAAAAACTGTGGCTATGAAATACCCTTCTTTCCTTAATGTGACTCTGCAGGACCTTTTTGCTCTGTTGCTCTCCCTCACTTGGAGGGAGTCCCCACTTTTTCTGTCAGTTAAAACATAAATAATTATTTCACACCTCAACTTTTAACCTTTCATTCATTGAATTTACTGTATATTTCATATTAGCTTTGGTGAAAAGGGAACAAAGACTCAACAAGGGCACTTGGACAGGAGTTCTTGCCTAAAACATAGCCTAAAACATAGGATTGCTTTGGGATTAGGCCCAACATGTAGCATAGGTAAGAAATTATTGTGGGACTATCCTGCTTTTTAGAATAATCAAGAAATGCTTTTTTGATCTCTTTAGTTTTAAAAAATTATTAAAGGATTTAATAGAAAAGTAAAAACATAAAATTAAATATTTTCAATATTATCCATTGATTTGTTGCTTAATTTTATCAATCTAAACTTTTATTTGCAAATCCTACTTTCTAACTAATTTATTTGAACACATACCGAGTATGTATTGTCATTGTCAGGTAATTGTCACTGACAACTGTACTATTTAGTGTTATACGTCACCTCCCTATATAAACCTCCTTTGGGAAGAACTTTCCTGAATTATAAGCTAATTACTTTCAAAATTTTCTTCTGCCTATAAATCTTGCTTCATTTATTATATTTATTTCATTTCACCTTGCCTCCATGGGCTGTGACCTTTTCATCCCTCTAAATTTGTCATGACTCCACAACCAAAAGATTGTTATCTTGGCTGTTCATCTTTCTGCTTGATATTCTTTCTTGTAAGTACCCACATTTGGGTTTGTTTCATCTGTAATTAGGCACATCAAAGTTGTTTCCCTGTAATTGGCAGAGCTGCTGTTTGAGTTTTGTGATCAAATATTTGGAAGCACTTAAGGATAAATTAAATAAATTGCTAGGGAGAAGCAACAGAGAAAACACAAGCTATTATGGAATCCAAACAGAGGAAATAAATGGCAGAAATGCCATGTAAGAACATGAGGATGAATTCTTTTGTACTCATGAGTTTAAAGAATTCAAACTATGTGCTTTTACTAAAGTGGATTTTGACTGAAAATTATTGCAGTTTTACAGGCAACGGGTCTTTTAAAATCAAAGTCACTAGAGTAGGAATTATGCTGTGTATCCACCTCTATCTTTAACGTTTTGTACAAAACCCCACCAAGCCTAATCATTTAATATTATTGATGCACTGCCATGTGAAGGCACTTACACCAAGAGCAAACAATAGTTCTTCAGTGACAGGCAAGGAGACAAAAAGAAGATCCAAAATATAACCCGTATTTCCTCATGTTAATAATTTTACCCTTGAACTGAAATAAATTTACACTTAAGTTTGCAAACTTGGAACAGCATGTTTAGCACTTTCCAACAGAGTGAGGGTGAAATGCAGCCTGTGGTTGATTAAGGCCAAGTTCACAGCACATTTGCATGGAAAACAGTTACGAAATGAACTGGGCATAGAAAGAAATCTCTTGGTAGTGCTGTAATTCCAGCTCTTGTTGGCTATTACAATAATCACTTCTCAACATTTGTAAGACCACAGGCTCCTGCATTCAAGGTGCAGCTCTAAGGAAGACAGCTAATTTTTTTAGGCACATTAGATGAACAATGAACTTCCATTTAATTAAACTGGTGGTCTCTCCTGCACAAAACCCAAAGGATTAGCTTAGCCCCATGCCACAAGGAGTTATATCTAAGTGCAGTAGCTGAACTCTCATTCAGATCGAGTCATCACCACATGTCAAGAACTGTCACTGGTTTGTTCTTTTTTCATGTCCAATGGGAATAAACTACTTATTTTAGGCTTTTGAGTTTTATTCCACTTTAAACAAACATATACTATGGACAAATAGGGAAGTAATGGAAATAATCAGGTCTGAAAAATATGAAGAGTTGGAAACCACAAAAAAACAAACAAGAGAGAGTAAGCTGAGGGTAGATACAACCATCTAAACACTTCCTGGGAAGGAGGAAGTGTTTTACTCAGTGTAAAGGAGAGAAGGCTCAAGGGAGATGTTACTGGTGTCTGCAACTACATAGTGGGTTGTTGTAAAGATGGAGTCAAACTTGCCTTGGAGCTGCACGGTGGTAGGATGAGAGGGAACAGACAAGAGGCTGTAATAATGGAAATTCCCACTAGGAAATATTTTCACTATGAGGGTGGCCAAACACTAGAGTGGGTGACCCAGGGAGTCTGTGGGATCTCCATCCTTGATTCAAGACTTGATTTTATGTTCCCCTGAACAACCTGCTTTGAGCAGGAGGATGGAGACTGTGGCCTCAGGGGACTCTTCCAACCTTTTGATGAGTCTTTCTGTGATTGTCTGATTTTGTGCATGCAGCAATGGCCACTACACTGTAATAAAAACACCAATGCAGCTGCCACAATATTCCTGCTCCCCTCCCTGCCCCGGTGTGGGACTGTGGTAAGGTACATAGCATTTTGAGAATACTGATGGTGCACAGAACACCACAGAATTACTCATGCCATCTGTTTTTCTATTGTTAAAGATTAAAAATAAAAACTCTGTGAACATTTATTATGTTGGCAGCCTGAAAAACACAAATCGGTACTTTGTATTCCTTCACTTAAGTAATTATCAAGTATTCAAAAACAAAGTGAGAAAGTAGAAGAGAAAAGGGGAGGCAAAGCCTATCTTGCATCACACTAAATAGTAGTTTAAAAGTAATTTCCAAACATTTCCTAGTTATCTTCACCCAATCCTGCAGTTCTCAGCCTGACTGTGGCTTAGAAAACTGGGAACAGGTCTGCTCAGGACTGCCTGGGAAAGGCAA
The DNA here is from genome assembly GCA_013401355.1 of Ceyx cyanopectus. Lineage (NCBI taxonomy): Eukaryota > Metazoa > Chordata > Aves > Coraciiformes > Alcedinidae > Ceyx > Ceyx cyanopectus. The sequence continues at coordinate 93,458 of VYZU01023897.1, read as the reverse complement.
GGAGAATAAAAAGTCAGTCAAGGGGACTGAAGAATGTTGTGTTCTCCTATAGATAATGTCATTTAGGAGTGAGGAACAGTTAGGTCACTGCCACACCAGCTGGCTTCCCCAGGTCTCTCCTGTTTGCACTCAAGAGAGTTCCAATGGGTGTCCCGTGCTGGGTTTGGGTTAATTATCACCAGCAGCTGCTGATCCAATCAGCTGCTGATCCAATCAGCTGGGTGGGGCCACAGCTGAGGTAAACAACAGAACTAGCCAATGGGAGAGCAGATACCAGCCTGAGTTCCCACCCCTATATAAGGGGAGGGCTGGGCTAGGGTGGGGCTACCTGTTCTCAACATGCTTCAGCGTGGCTGGAGGAGGCAAAGTTTGTACCTGGAGCACAGGTAGAGCTGATTCTGTTATTTGCTCTGTGTTGTTGTTTCACTTGTGCTATTGTTTTCTTCTCTCCTGGTGGTGTTTATGAAGTTGTACTTATCTTAGCCCATGCATTTCCCTTTTTTTTTTTCCTTCCTTCTGGATTCTCCTTCTCACCCCCTAGGTAGGGGAGTGGAGAGGTGGGTGAGTGTCTCTGTGCTGTTTAACTTCCAGCAAACATTAAACCACACCACTGTTAAGTATGGGGGGAAAAAGGGAGTTTGATTGTAAGCCTATATATCCTCACCAACAAAGAGAGCTTGAGTTTCTGACAGATAATTTGTCTGAGGTCTTCAGTGGTCAGTTTTCCCAGTTTCTCTATTCTACTCAGTTTCTTTTTAGTTAAGAAAAGCCTTTCATTAAGCCCTGCCTTTTTTTTTTTTTCCTTCCCTTTGCCACCCAGTCTCTGGAGTCTCAGAAAGTTGATCATACAGGATGGGAGCCCAGTTAATGCAGTTTCCCACATTCCCAGTAACATGTGCCAAGAGCAATGTTTACAAACATCTTGGAACAAAAGGCCACCCATATTAGTGGCATCCTTTCAAGGCTTGTCTCTAGCCATGGGCATCCAATCAGAGACAATTAGATTTCTTAGTTTCTGTCCAAAGACATAACACAACATCACTACTCTCGGGGTAAATAGTCTCTGTTCTGCATAGTGTGCAGCTTTCATTGAGATACTTATCTTGGTAAGTCGTGCCTTGGGGTAGCCAGGTCTTTGTTCTTTATACAGATGCTATATGCAACCCAATTGTCAATCCAGAGGTGTGTGGTAAAGCTTCCCACTTGGAGCATCTCCTGCACCTCCTTTCCCATTTCTGCCTCTTATCTGTGAGCAGCTGCTAGTTCACACACTGCTTCAGCCCTGCCTGACCACACTTCAGCATCCCAGTGGCCCCTTTCCTGACCAGCAGAGGTTATTCCATGCAATGTTTTGTCCTATCAAGCTGACCATCCAGCAGCTGACATTAACTGCGCCACAACTAAATGGAGCAAAACCAACTGGATTAATAATTACTACATCTGTTTTGAGTTGAGATGTAGGTATACAAAATGGGTGTTAAAAATCCAGGATTGCTCTGTACAGTTATAAAATGTATAAATGTCAGGTCTCAGGAATGTGTTGAGAGCAAGGTGGTCTTTGGTGGTCAGGGAAGCTCTGACTTCTTGCAGTGAAAATTATGCTGTAGTGTAAAATGTTTCAGAATGTGATCTCATTTTCCCTCATACATGCTTGCAGCACAAGTGCTCATTGCAGTAGGAATGTGTATGCATAGTGATAACTGTGGTCCTGTTTCAGGCATGTAAATTTGAGGCCACAGTCTAAAATCTGGTTAATTTCTTTCTTTGTGGTAGATTTTATTCTCTTCAGTCTGGCATTAGTAAGCTTGGCTCAGCACTGGTGAATAAGCTCTGGGGTTTTTTATAATTTATTCTTTACCTATCTCTTAAGAACCACATTTCAGAACAGAAGACAAAACCCAAGTTTATGCAGACAAGCTATCATATAAAAAGGATAGGGTGAAGGGAAAGAAATTGTCTTTGACAAATTAATTGATATGTACTAACTAATTATTTATAAAATGTGCTTTAATGAGAGCTTAGACATGTGCTGTCTGAAAGTGTCACTTAAAGAAGTGTAAATTCCAGTTAAATAAACCTTTTATGAACAATTAGCAATGAAATTTTCTGTTTCCTTGAGCAGAATAATCTGTGCCTGCAATATTCATTTGATTAGTCCAAGCATAGGCCATGTTTTAGATACTTACATATATTCCTCCCAGCACTGTCAGTTAAGATGTGTCTGTAACTGTTTAGTACATTGGAATTTTGAATCTAAAAACTGGTGTGACCACTAAGTCCTTGAGTAGTCTAGCTACCCTCAAAGCACTTTAAGAAATAAAAAGAAAGCTCAGCACACTAATTCAAAGGTAAGGTTAGGTTATATGTGACTAAACCCAGGGTACTTGAACTCCCATTGCTGCTTATATTTTCAGATGAAATTTTCCCAGCCATCTCTTCAAAACAGTATAAGTACTTAAGTTTGTAAAAAGAAGTCTTTTTATCCTTCTCTTTTTCTTTAGTTTTCTTGCATGGTCTGCTATACACATTCCTGTGAACAAATTGTGGTGGTGTCATCTCACTGAGGTCATGCTTTTAAATGTGACTTTTGTAGGACATGGAACTCTGTGCTTGTTTTTGTTTATTTTTTTTTAACTATCTCAAGAGTAATGCAGTTTAATGCTTACAGAGAAAGCTGAAAGTGAAGTATGTTCATCTGGCTTTGTTAATAACAAACAACCCTGCATTACTCTTGAAAAGTGTCAGTTTAAATACAAACAGTTTGGAAATGATTCCATTAACACACTCTCGTGTGCTTTTGTGACTCTGGTCATTTTACTTCACAGGAGTCTGAACTGAAGACTCGTCTGCAGCAGGTTTTAGACTATGAAGATTTGTAGCAATGATCATCTAGGAAAATTCAGAGATTCACCTAGTATCAGGAGTTATCCCTGCCAGGCTGGCTCCATGAGACCTCATTTCTTTGCACATGGAGTCCATGTGAAAGACAAGAGACTTAGGAGTCGTGGTGGAGACAGAATCTTCACAGAAAACCCATGACCCCAGTTTCCATGAGCTGAACCAGGTTGAAATGTTACAGAAATGGGATTAAATAAGTACTTCTAATATGACAACCAAGTGTAAATCAGCACTGTGTGAGTCTGTACAAAGGCTCAAATGCCTTTTTGAACAGAGATATTCTCCTGAACTACAATCTACAGTTTCCATAATGTTCTGGTTTTCCTTAAGTATCAGTGGCAGGTTGCTCACAACCAACCTAGTTTGAAGCGGATATTGCAGTTCTTGGGAATTAATTTGGAAACTGCTGGGCAAAAATTCAAGACAGGTTTCAGGGAATTAGAATAAATGATCAAAGTTGATCCTTTGTTGGCTTTAAAATCTAACCTCTTTGAGAATACCCTAATACATATTAATTAATTAATTTTATTCCATCCAAGTATTTCTTCATGTTAAACTTAAGTGGAAACCTACTACAGCTTAGCTATGCAAGTGACTGTCTGTACAACCAGCAGAGGAATAATTAATGAAACAATGAGATTTGAAAATGCTGAGAACTTCAAAGAATAAAATGTTAACACAAATACATAAGGACTTTCTACAAGCAGGGTATGCTCAACACATCCAGATGTGAAAGCGTAATGAGCGCTAGAGGGTGATGCTGAAATGCTGCCAAAGATCAGGAAAGAAAAAATAATAAAATCTGTGTCTAAAGTTCAGGAAATTCATGTAATTTACATTTCAAAGTCTCTCATGCCAGTGACGAAGCTGTGTTTTAAATTTATAGATTGACAACTTGTGTGTGGGCTTTGGCACGACCGAGTTCATCTCCTGGTTCTCACCAGGATATTATGTGAAACCAGTGTTTGTCAGGGAGCTGGTATGCCGCATCTGAACAGGTTAAGAAACTTAATCTCAGTTTCAGGTACTGTGGCACTGAAATGATATATTTTTCTGGGCTATTGTTCAGAATGAAAAAAAACAAACTATCGTGTTTGTGCACAAAAGTGAATTTCCTGGCAAGCTACCAGATCTCTGTGAGGCAAATTAACAGTCAAGAGAGACCAGCATTCAGAATTTAAAAGAACAAAAGAAAATGCAAATTATAAATTGAAAAATGCTTCCTAAAATTTCTGTCAAGTATCAATCATAAATCTTTTGTCTTCCTCCTTTTTTCTATGGTTTATAAAATCAGATTAGGAAACAAATGTAAACAGGGATAAAATATGGAACAACCCTACTGCAGTTCTCTTTTCCAGGTACCAAAATAAAATTTAATCAGCATTTGCTGCTGTGCCTCTTTCTCTGACCTGTGTAGCACATTGCAATGTCATTGATGGGTAGAATATGTAGGCCACATTAGAATGAGAAGAAATATTTTATGTATTCTCATCACTTGGCAAAGTGTTTACCTGCAATGAGAACCTGAATACAACCACCCTAATTCAATATTAATCTGATTGTCATTTTCTCTCTCATAGGGAGCACGTTACATTTTTCATGAGTTTATCTCAGTTGCTGAGGTGATATTTACTTTTTTCACCTCACCATTCCTGGATTGATTACCTTCCTGTCTGGTAATGCAGTCCTGATTCCTCCATAATCCTATTCCTTTTGTGTACTATTCTCTTCCCCTTTGAAACTACTGGCTGTTGTAAAGTAACTTAAATTGCTTTCCAGTTTCAGAAGCCCTGCTAGTAATTCTTTTGCATCTCATTAGCCCTTGTGCAGTTCAGAGGCTCCCACTGTCCAGCCTCTGCTCATCATGAAAAGTCAAGTTTACCTGCTGACAAGAAGGTTGTGGGTTTTTATTCCTCTACAAAACTACCAAAAAAATCTACAAATCTTTGTAGAGCTCCCACAGACACTATTAGTACCACTGCAAATTAATTAACCATTTTCAATCAGATTCAGGAAGGGGAGAAATTGCTTTTGACCACTCAACAAAATTTAACATGAAAATATCTCTGTGATGCAGCTGGGCAACTTTTCAGACACTTTACAGACAGAAATTTACAGCGTGGAGTTTGTTACCTTGTTTGATTGTAGCATCAATCATGGGCAGTTATGGGTGTATTCAACTTCTTGTAGCAGGATAAACAGCATTCAAGGAACAAAGTGCTGTACCTTGTTAAGAAGAGAAATATCATGCTGTGTTTATTCTTGTTTGTTATAATGTTTATCACCATGGTGTGTTTATGTAGGGATTGGACTAGGTGGCCTTTAAAGATCTGTTTCAACCCAAAGCATTCTATGAGTCTATAATTGTTTCTTTAAAGTTGCTGCATTAAGTGTAAATAACACAATTAAGTCTAGAGCTCTTTAAAAGCTTAGTTTATATTTTAATTTTAGTATTGAAATGTCTGAAAAGGCAGCTATTAACTTAAAAATAGGATATGTTGGACTGTGCACCATGGTGATAANATTTTACAATACTATAATATTTCCAAACTAAGGTGTTGCCTGCTGGCTGGTTTTGGTTTTATTTAGGTCTCTGAAAAAAAAAGAATTTGGGAGGGTGGGAGGCAATAATAATGTGTTCTGCAGTTAAATGTATTACCCTGTGTGCATCATCCTTTATGCAGAAGGATTTTTTGCAAAGATCACATTATTCAAGCTTTATCAAATGATGAGGAAGAATATCTAATAGTATTGGAGTGTGCATCTAATAACCCTTTTTGAGGTTATTAGATTAATATTGACTATTAATTATCTTATATATGGGATTCTGTTCCTTGGTAAATAGCATAATCATGATTCATCCTAGTATGATTTAGCCAAAACAATTGCAACTTGTATGTACTTTAGATGACCTCGATCTGTAGAGTGTCAAAGCATTTAAAAATCAGAGGTGGTGCAACTTCACTCCTTTGGCTCATTAACAGATATTTCCTGCCCAAATATTTGTCTCTTTCATTTGATAGAGGTGCTGTGCTAAGAACAATCTGATTTGGGAACATCCAACCAAAGCAGCAAAAACACAGAAGTTAAACTTTTCATCTTTAACTTACTCTATTCAGAAAAATCTTTGTGTATTTTGAAATCTTCAAGATTTCAGTTCTCATGTTTCTCGGTTTGAAGATTTTCCCTGAAAATCCATTGTTCGTTAGTTTCTGGTTTTAAAACTAAACCTATACTTATTTTTGGAGAGAAAACCCAACAGTGTGGGATCTAGCAGATGTTTGAAAGATGAATAGTCAAAGCAAAGGGTATACAAACAACCCAAGCCACAAACTGTTCAAACGTGTTGGTGAGTAGTTGCTAATAAGAAAGACATTTGCAAAATACTATTTGAAATTGCCATTTAATTTGATCTCCTGGTAGTAGCACAAACTAAGAAGAATAAGGGAAGCAAATAGATTACATGAATTTAAGTTCATTAGGGCTTGGTGAACAGTGTTCCTTCTGAAACTGCGTTGGCTAAATGCTAAGACACACAATAGCATTGAGCTCTTTTTATTATGTGTTTGTTCTCTAAAGCTGTCAGATTACAGGCATGGGAATTGCAAAAGGTCTGATGACAGAGGTGGCACAAAATGGAAATCTGCACATGGTTTTTGGTCCTGGCTCCAGGGAGGCAGTTTCCCAGGCTAGGAAGATTGCCAGTCCCCTTCTTTGGTCTTACTGTGGCAGGCTGTGGTGTACTCACATCTGTTTTGCTTACAGCTGGGATCACTAATTTAGCTTTACATAACACATCAAGAAGAAACAAAGAAAGCTACTGTGGACTAGCAGAATTAAGCTAGAGTTGAAGCATTTCTGAGACACCTGATCCATTGAGTTTACTCTATATACAGTGGCATGAAATTATCCTATAGAGTCAAAATCACCTGTTGCAACCAAGATCTGAGGAAAAACAATACACATTAAGTAGTGAAATTAATTATTTTCCCCCCATTGCATGCAGCTAAAACATTAGTGTGGCAAATGTTGCATGTTCTGCTGACTATAAACTAATATAAACTAGGATAAAAGTAGCAAATAACATTTATAAGAGCCATGTGAACCCACCCCATCCCTGTCATTATTCCTGGAAACACAGTGCTTGAGTTATAACCAAATGTCTCCACATTCTAATGCACTATCATTTGAGAGGAACTTGAACTCTGGCAATGCTCATCTTGTCCAGAAGTCAATTTTTAACTAGGTCAGCTGTGTAGAGGTTCATAAAAGTTTTCTAAATATATTCAACATTCTTTTCCCACTCATTGAGACAAAGAAATGCTTTTAATTTTAATGCTTTTAATATTTTAATTTGTTTAATAATAACAGTTTGTTTTATGTGCTCCATGTGTCTTATGTAGAAGTAGTAAGCAGCAAACTTAATTAAAGGGTAGTAACCACTGCACTCTTTGCAGGTTGTATGCTCATTTGCAGCACTGAGCACTAAAATCAGTCTAGAAACTGTTTACTCATCCTTTCTGTTTTAATAGTGTGGGAAGAAACACAGTTTTGTCAAGTAAAGAGAAAAAGGCAGCTTGCTGATGTGCTGATCAGCTTGCCCAGAGTATATCCTGTGGAACCAGCACTGAGAGAGCTCCAAGAAGCCACCTGAGTTGGCTAGAACAAGAGCTTTAGGAAAAGGCTTCCTAATACATTTTACATTCCAGATATATTTGAATTCCCAACAACAACTGGGTAACAAAATTGTCAAACGCACTCTGCCTTTAATCCAAACTGATTTCTTGACTACTCGAGTGGAAAATTAGTGGCGAGGAAGGCAGCAGTATAATCGTTGCAAGTGACTGCATAAGACCTTGCCAAGTTTGCAATCAATAATGTCACCATTTTCTTATTGCTTTGCCACGGGTTGTGGAAAGCTCGAATGTTGCTGGAAACATGTCAGTTTGAAAGATGCCCATCAGAAAGACAACAGTTTGTTAACTGTGAGATGGGGAGATGTTCAGCTGGTGCTAAATGGGAAGGACAGATGTCTGGTTCCTTTTGTGACTGAGTGTTCTCTTTTCCTCCCTGGGTTTTCTGCTCCTCTAATTACCTGTAGGTGATGTGCTGTGTTTTACAGTAGATTTGAAAAGGGCTTCAACCTATATTGAGAGAGAGAATGTCTGAGTGGAAATATTTTTTTTTTAATCTACAGATAGAGGAATGTTATCATGAAAATGTAAATTTCCTCCACTCTTTAGATGTCTTGAAAATGAAAGCAATTCCTTGAGATATGAAGAGAGTGCTCAAACATTGCACTCCTTCCCCTCATCTCTTCACCTTCCCCCCTCTTCCACCTTTTGCAGTGAGTTTTCACCTCCTTAAGGTCTGTTGTTCCCCTTTAAGTGTCTTCAGCCTCCACCATCTCACTGTTAATTGCTCATTAATGTCCCAAAATTGGCATATTTTACAGGCAACAGGAACTCTTGGGCACAAGAAGGGACTAGCAGCACTAACCCTTTCCCCACCACTCTGACAGAAAATGAAGTCAGATAAAGTGAGTTACTGTGCTCTTCAAAATCAGGACATTTGGGTCTTTGTTATCTCTGGGTATGTGCGTTTAGGGTCACAGAGAGGTGGAATCTAGTTGTGTATTTCAAAGGTCTAGCTAAAAGTGAGCCAATTCATCTGTCACTCTAGGTTGGGTGGTGTATAGAATTACTTGATTTGTGGCTGGTGTGAGTGCTAAATTTAAAGTGCCTCTTGAATATACAGGTAACACTGAGAATCAGATCTTGGTCAATCTTTGTGTATTCTGGAAGAGTATAAAATGTTCACCTAATTTATCTTCTGTCAGCTTCCTTGGAGATTCTGTTAATTACAAGGTTGATTTCTTCATGTAATTAAACATATAAATAATAAAACGGAGGTTCAAGTACTAAGTGTTATTGAAAGTAACTGAGCAGTCTGGCTGAACAACAGTAGTTCTTCCCTCTCCTTAACCCTGCAAAAGAAACTCAAGAAAATTCCTACTCTGATCTGCATATTCCATTACCAATGTGAGAGACACATGGGATAGCTAAATGTTCACTGTATATTGCTTAGCTGAAGATGATACAGTAGAAACCAAAGTATAGAGCCAGGAAGAGAGAAAGGGAAACCTGGAAGAAACCTCTCTGATGTAAATTTGACTCTGCTTGCTACTTGAAAGTAACTGTTCTTTTTTTCTTCATCATTTAAATTCATAAATGATACAGGTATTCTCATTCATGCCAAATGACTTCAACTGAACTCCAAAAAAAGATGGCTTATTTCATTGCTTTCACCTCTCCTGGCATGGCCAGTTGCTGCCTTAGGCTTAGGAACCACTCTGTGGGCACTGGTTCGAGCAGAGGTTAGATGATTAATGTGTAGCTAAGTACCTGGGCAGGGACACCAGAGCACAGATGCTGCTGCTTGCTCAGGGTTCTGTACAAGGCACGTTTGAAAAAGAGGAGACAGGGTATGAAGATATGTGATTCTTCAGGGTTGGGTTTTTTTATTTTTATTTTTTTTGTACTGCCAGAGTCCAGTTAACGAGATTGTATGTTAACAAGATTGTGTAATGGCTCTTGTATCTAATTTAGAGATTCATTTTTCTCCCTACAGACTGTGCTCAATATGGGGTTCAATCCAGGGTTAAACTCTTGCTGCTCTCTATTGTTTATGTTATTAATGCCTGCAAATAAAAATGACTGGAGAAACTTGTCTCCATAGAAACTAGCATCTAACTAAATCTAAGAAGAAATTTCCTTGCTTCTTTCTCTTTCACCAGACCAGACCAAGAGGAACATGATGTCCTCATAGAATGAAAGGACTTTGTCATGTAAATAAGGAGCCCTCCATGCCTTTCCCCATGAACCATTTAGTTCTCTTAGAAATGTCACAGTTGCTCTCATCATATTCTCAATGTGTTAACACCTCTTTGTCTGTAAAAGAACAGGGAAATTTTGATCATAAATTGCACTGATATCGTGTGAGGATCCTGCAGCTTGTCTTAATGAGTAAGCAGAAAATTCAAAGAAGTCACATGAAATACTAAAGTTTTTATAGCTGTTTCCTCTATCACAACATTGAATTTCCTCCAGACACTAAATGTTGCACAAACATCATTATTCAGACCATGAGGGGATATTTTTTTCTTTTATATTGGCATGTATAAGATGGCGTTCTTCCAGACTTATGAAAACTAGAAGTTTTCACAGCAGAGAACTACAGCATAATGTAAGCATAGTATAGAGCAGCAAGTTTTGTGTCTGGAGTTTCATCACTTGTGTTTCTTCAGATGTCCTCTTTTTCTTGTAGAAATTTAACACTATTAGAATTTGAGGGCTCTGGCCATTTGTCTGGGATTTCCAGATCCCTGCTATCCTGCCCAGAGTGCTAGCTCTGTATAGAAATATGGAAGTAATGCACATGTGAATTGTGGCATTTCCTCAGGGCTGTGAGAACCTGCACTGCATTGGATCACTGAGCTTAGCTCTGGCATGCAAGCAGTGCAGCTCTGAGAAGCACTGAGCTGACATGGCATATGGTGCATAAGTAGTCTGGGCACATCAGGCTTCCTGTGTATGTGCAGAATATAGCTCCTGGGAGTTGTGTCCTTGCACCCAAGGCATGAATTTTACCCACGTATTTCTGCCTGGGATTGATAAACCAAGAAATATGCCATCTACAGATTTATGTCCTCTGGATACTTTCTTCATGCTTCATGTCTAAACTTAAGAAGAAATTCACATCTGTTCCCCTCTAGGATGTAAAATTCAGTTGAAATAAGAGGTATATTGTTGGTTGTTTTTTTTTTTTTGATTGTTTTTTTGTTTGGTTGGTTTTTTTTCCACATTGTGTAATTCTGAGTTAAAAACACCCTTAAGGTACAGGATCAGTATCATGAGAATGAGTTCTGGAAGCAGAAAAGCCTAATAACTTCTTTTCTGTTGTTTTAGAGACCTTTGCCATTAAGATAGCTCTTATTTCAAAGTTTAGCAAACTGAGTTTTCACATACATCAGAAAAAGGTTCAATACAAATATCAATAGGTAGGANGACTGGAGAAACTTGTCTCCATAGAAACTAGCATCTAACTAAATCTAAGAAGAAATTTCCTTGCTTCTTTCTCTTTCACCAGACCAGACCAAGAGGAACATGATGTCCTCATAGAATGAAAGGACTTTGTCATGTAAATAAGGAGCCCTCCATGCCTTTCCCCATGAACCATTTAGTTCTCTTAGAAATGTCACAGTTGCTCTCATCATATTCTCAATGTGTTAACACCTCTTTGTCTGTAAAAGAACAGGGAAATTTTGATCATAAATTGCACTGATATCGTGTGAGGATCCTGCAGCTTGTCTTAATGAGTAAGCAGAAAATTCAAAGAAGTCACATGAAATACTAAAGTTTTTATAGCTGTTTCCTCTATCACAACATTGAATTTCCTCCAGACACTAAATGTTGCACAAACATCATTATTCAGACCATGAGGGGATATTTTTTTCTTTTATATTGGCATGTATAAGATGGCGTTCTTCCAGACTTATGAAAACTAGAAGTTTTCACAGCAGAGAACTACAGCATAATGTAAGCATAGTATAGAGCAGCAAGTTTTGTGTCTGGAGTTTCATCACTTGTGTTTCTTCAGATGTCCTCTTTTTCTTGTAGAAATTTAACACTATTAGAATTTGAGGGCTCTGGCCATTTGTCTGGGATTTCCAGATCCCTGCTATCCTGCCCAGAGTGCTAGCTCTGTATAGAAATATGGAAGTAATGCACATGTGAATTGTGGCATTTCCTCAGGGCTGTGAGAACCTGCACTGCATTGGATCACTGAGCTTAGCTCTGGCATGCAAGCAGTGCAGCTCTGAGAAGCACTGAGCTGACATGGCATATGGTGCATAAGTAGTCTGGGCACATCAGGCTTCCTGTGTATGTGCAGAATATAGCTCCTGGGAGTTGTGTCCTTGCACCCAAGGCATGAATTTTACCCACGTATTTCTGCCTGGGATTGATAAACCAAGAAATATGCCATCTACAGATTTATGTCCTCTGGATACTTTCTTCATGCTTCATGTCTAAACTTAAGAAGAAATTCACATCTGTTCCCCTCTAGGATGTAAAATTCAGTTGAAATAAGAGGTATATTGTTGGTTGTTTTTTTTTTTTTGATTGTTTTTTTGTTTGGTTGGTTTTTTTTCCACATTGTGTAATTCTGAGTTAAAAACACCCTTAAGGTACAGGATCAGTATCATGAGAATGAGTTCTGGAAGCAGAAAAGCCTAATAACTTCTCTTCTGTTGTTTTAGAGACCTTTGCCATTAAGATAGCTCTTATTTCAAAGTTTAGCAAACTGAGTTTTCACATACATCAGAAAAAGGTTCAATACAAATATCAATAGGTAGGAGAACCTGGTATTGTGTGTGGTTTTTTAAATGGCTTTACATTACTTGGAAAGGAAATGATGAGCAATGTGCTCACACCCTGCAGCAAGCAAAGAATAAAAATTGCTTAAGAATCTCCACTTCCCATACCTACACCATAATTAAAACATTATGTACAGACATTTGATCTTGATGCTTTTGATGTGTGAAGGATTGGTCTCTGCAAAGCAGAGATTGGGATGAATGGGCCCTTCTCAAAGGAGGCAGACTATTGGAACTGTAATGACCCCCTCACTGAGAGATCAAAAGCACGTGAATTTGACAGCTGGCCACTTTCCAGTCAGCTCTCCTAGGCTCCTGCATTTTTTAGTAAGCCTAGTGGTGCCAAAAAGGTCTGGAAGACTTCAGCACTTTTCTTTCCAGTCTGCTATATGTTTCCTTTTCAGACTGAAATGTAATTGGTTTGGAGTGACAGAAATAGAGGGGGGAAAAAAAACGGTGGAAGTAGCCTCATCCTTACAGCACTTTGGCTTTTTTTCTAGGGTGGAGATGCAGAAGTCAGAAGGACAGGAGACATGAGACTTCCTAGCTGTTCCCTTGCCTGCTCCTCAGTGCTACAAGCTACCATCATGTCTGGTGAAGATTCATTCAGGTATTAAATCAATGTAAAGAAAGTTCAGTTGTTAATCTATTTACTTTGGCCAGGTCTGTGCTAGATAAAAGCAGAGAGTGAAATACAACTATATAAATATAGATGTTTTTAATGTTTCCTTGATGTTATAATCATCCAAACCCATGGATATTTTCATAGCTGGGCCAATGCTGTTCTGTGCACCCACTGGTCCTGTGGGCACTGTGGGAGAGCTGGACCAGCACATGGGTCTGCTCATGAGGTACCTCTGCTCTTCAGGGTCTGCCTGCCAGAGCTCTTGTGGGAATTGTAATTAAACCCTCACAAGAAAAAAACTTTTCCTGTAGGTAGCTAAAAATGTTACTGCTTTCACCTTCTGCCTTAAAACTTTGCTTGGCATTTTCAGCCACTGGCGATTGATTTTCTGTGTAATACAATATTCAACATTTCAGTTCATGGTTATTTTAAATGAGTACAAAGCCAGCTCATCAATACAGCCTGAGCCTCAAACACAAAACAATAGTGAAGGATGGAGCTGTATCTAATTCACTGTACAGTCGTTATTATAGATTGACAAAAAAAAAACCCAACAAAAACAACAAATCCAGAAGTACTTAATCTTTGAATTTAGTCACGTGAGGGTAAAAAGCCCCTACATCAAATAGATAAATCACACTTAATCACCACTACAGCAATGCAGCTGACCAAAGAAGGGGAGTGGATTTTTATTGAATTTTGAGCATGTNTTTGTTTGGTTGGTTTTTTTTCCACATTGTGTAATTCTGAGTTAAAAACACCCTTAAGGTACAGGATCAGTATCATGAGAATGAGTTCTGGAAGCAGAAAAGCCTAATAACTTCTCTTCTGTTGTTTTAGAGACCTTTGCCATTAAGATAGCTCTTATTTCAAAGTTTAGCAAACTGAGTTTTCACATACATCAGAAAAAGGTTCAATACAAATATCAATAGGTAGGAGAACCTGGTATTGTGTGTGGTTTTTTAAATGGCTTTACATTACTTGGAAAGGAAATGATGAGCAATGTGCTCACACCCTGCAGCAAGCAAAGAATAAAAATTGCTTAAGAATCTCCACTTCCCATACCTACACCATAATTAAAACATTATGTACAGACATTTGATCTTGATGCTTTTGATGTGTGAAGGATTGGTCTCTGCAAAGCAGAGATTGGGATGAATGGGCCCTTCTCAAAGGAGGCAGACTATTGGAACTGTAATGACCCCCTCACTGAGAGATCAAAAGCACGTGAATTTGACAGCTGGCCACTTTCCAGTCAGCTCTCCTAGGCTCCTGCATTTTTTAGTAAGCCTAGTGGTGCCAAAAAGGTCTGGAAGACTTCAGCACTTTTCTTTCCAGTCTGCTATATGTTTCCTTTTCAGACTGAAATGTAATTGGTTTGGAGTGACAGAAATAGAGGGGGGAAAAAAAACGGTGGAAGTAGCCTCATCCTTACAGCACTTTGGCTTTTTTTCTAGGGTGGAGATGCAGAAGTCAGAAGGACAGGAGACATGAGACTTCCTAGCTGTTCCCTTGCCTGCTCCTCAGTGCTACAAGCTACCATCATGTCTGGTGAAGATTCATTCAGGTATTAAATCAATGTAAAGAAAGTTCAGTTGTTAATCTATTTACTTTGGCCAGGTCTGTGCTAGATAAAAGCAGAGAGTGAAATACAACTATATAAATATAGATGTTTTTAATGTTTCCTTGATGTTATAATCATCCAAACCCATGGATATTTTCATAGCTGGGCCAATGCTGTTCTGTGCACCCACTGGTCCTGTGGGCACTGTGGGAGAGCTGGACCAGCACATGGGTCTGCTCATGAGGTACCTCTGCTCTTCAGGGTCTGCCTGCCAGAGCTCTTGTGGGAATTGTAATTAAACCCTCACAAGAAAAAAACTTTTCCTGTAGGTAGCTAAAAATGTTACTGCTTTCACCTTCTGCCTTAAAACTTTGCTTGGCATTTTCAGCCACTGGCGATTGATTTTCTGTGTAATACAATATTCAACATTTCAGTTCATGGTTATTTTAAATGAGTACAAAGCCAGCTCATCAATACAGCCTGAGCCTCAAACACAAAACAATAGTGAAGGATGGAGCTGTATCTAATTCACTGTACAGTCGTTATTATAGATTGACAAAAAAAAAACCCAACAAAAACAACAAATCCAGAAGTACTTAATCTTTGAATTTAGTCACGTGAGGGTAAAAAGCCCCTACATCAAATAGATAAATCACACTTAATCACCACTACAGCAATGCAGCTGACCAAAGAAGGGGAGTGGATTTTTATTGAATTTTGAGCATGTCTAAAAAAATGTAAAAATCCATGGCTGTCACAAATGAGTGTTTCTTACAAACAGGTAATTATTCATAATGCGTGGCATAATGATTTTTTCTTTTTCTTTTTTGGTAAATTGCATCAAAACATCAGTGCTGACAGATTATAGACAAACCCATAAGCAAAGAGCACAATGGAACCTCACCCTGTTCAGCAGGTGGGTGTTTGAGCTGTATTATAGCAGTGTCTCTGCAATTCAGTTGACAGACTCCTGGAGCATTCCATCACTTTTGAAATACATGTATTTTCTTTCCAAGCTGTCATTTCAGGAAGGGTTTACTTCTAAGTTTTAATTGTAAATCTTAACTATTTGCACAAGAATCTCAAAGGCTAAGGGCAAAAATTGAGCTGCTGTGGATGGAAAATGAAAAACACCCAAGGAAATGGAAGGAGTTTGTCTTCAAATGTTTTAAAGACAAGGGGAGTCTGAGACTGGTAGCTCAAACAGTGGCTGTTAGGAGGCATCTGCTTTTTCTTTTGTATTTTTTTCTTATGAGAAATTTCTCAGCTTCTTGGTTTTGCCCTTGTGTTAACTCACAAGCAATAAATACAGGATTAGTTATCATATTGCTATAGAAAAAGGATAGCTTGGAGGGGACTGAGGAACATTTCAATTAGATTTACTGCATTATATATATATATATAACTTAGAGTTTATATATTGTGCTTCCCCCTTAAGAAGGAGCTAATCACCTTTGCAGAATTCAAGGTGTTTGTTGAAGCAGCAGAAATCAAAGGCTCTAAGACACGACAGGGTCATTTGTGAAAAATCCTGGTGAATAGACAGTGAGGCAGAACTGGTGGTGATAAAATAATACTGAAAACCTGGGAGACAATCTTCCTCTCTCTAAAAAAAAAAACCAAACCAAAACCCACAACAAAAAAAAACAAAACCCAAAATATGGAATGTTAAACATTTAATCAAACCAGTCAAGTATTTCTATATTTGGCAGTTAGTGTTGTTAATGCATTTGATAAATAATTGTATCAATGTTTTGCAATGAACCTGGAGAAATTTCTTTGCATATGAAGAGTAATTTACTTTTTTGGTTTTAATTTTCACCAACTGAAAGCAGATCAGTGTTTATTTAATTGCATGCATTATTTTTTGAACAGAACAACAGTTTTGCTGTAGGGATGCTTCTGAACTATAGAGTAACAACAACATTATTTGTAAAAGTAAATAGAAACTAGCTGAGGTATGTGGTATTGTACAGTAAATGCAAAGGCTGAAGATAAATTTTGCAGTATTGTACAGAAAAGGCAAAGGTAAAAGGAAAAAATGAGGATAAGGAGCAACATGGTTTAATTGTCCTGCTTTCTACAGCCTTAGCTTCCATCTTGCTGTCATAAAGATAAATGAGGCAAGTTTAAACAAAGAAACAATAGAGGCAGCTTTTCTTTTCCTTCACCCTGCTCTTTGTGCTGGTGTAAGCCATCAGACCCCACTGAAATACTAATGCAAGATACTGAAGTTTTGACAGGAAACCACTGCTGATGCTTTTGAGGTTTAGAGATTACCTGTATTACAGTGATTCAGGCAAACAGAAAAGACTAAAGTTAAAGGCAGAAAGCTAGGGACCCATTTGCAATCAATTTACTATCAAAACTTGCAAAAAATCCAGATTATTCTCTTAGTGTGAATAGCTAAGGGGAAAAAAAAAAAAGACCCCAAATTTTCTATGCCTGTGACAAATTTTGAGTCCCTGTAACCACACAAAGATTGTGCTGCTACTGAGGCAGCTCTCTGCTCTTCTGAACTAGGTTCTGATCTGTCCCCTAAAGAATGAGATAGACAAATTTATCCTTTGGAGCTTAAGATATTTGGTAGTGTCACTCCAAACAGTAGTTTATGAAGTTTCTTTTCTTGAGCCAAGTCATCAGGTAGCTGGAAAGTATTGTTGTTTTGAAGCTGCTGATGCAGAGCAGGTCTCACTGCTGTATTGCTGGCATTTGGTTTCAAAATCTTTCCCATGGGCTCCAAAGCCAAAAGAAGTTAATCAGCCAGTGTCAGTGGATTGATCTGTAGAGCATGTACCTGGGTCATGACAATCTGAGAGGATTCAAGGAATTGGCAGTACTGCAAAGGCTTGGCAGAGTCCTTTGGCAAGTGTCTCTAAGTTTGCTCAGCAGTGAGAAATCAACTCCTGCATGCAGCTGGTCTGTGGCAACAAGCAGGATCTTTGTATGTGAGACAAGGTACACTGACTTCTCATCACCATCCCAGGAGACACTGCTGTCAGTCTCAACAGAAAAACAAAACTAACTAGACTTTCATTAACCTCCCAGGAAGGAGAAGCATGCACACTAGCTAGAAACATAGCAGGATTTAGTTTTCCTGCATATTATCGACTGCTGCTGTTTTAGGATTTCACAGATTCACAGAATGGTAGGGGTTGGAAGGGACCCCTCTGTCAGAGCAGGACAAAACTAGAGCAGATCACTCAGAATTGCATCCAGACAGGTCTTGAAAGTCTCCAGTGAAGGAGACTCCACAATGTGTTTGTGGGATCTGTTCCAGGCTCTGTAACCCTCACAGTAGAGAAGTTCTTTCTCAAGTTGAGGTGGAGCTCCCTGTGCTCCAGCTTGAATCCACTGCCCCTTGTCCCATCACTAGGAACAAGTGAAAAGAGTTTGTCCCTGCCTTCTTGACACCCAGCCCTTAGGTATTTATAGGTGTTAATTAGATCTCCTATAAACATTAATTATATCCCCTATTTTAACTCAATTTAGAACATAATCTATTTATTTTGTCAGTAAGTGTTGATTTCTCAGTGTCCCAAAGCTATGCATGAGGAAAATAGTAATGGGACCCTGGAGCTAAGACTCTCTAGGCTAAGAGGATGACTTATATTATAGAACTGCTTCATGAGGGATATTAAAATTCAGGGTTCCTGCAAAGACAGGCACAGCTCCCTGTGACAAGTTGACTGGCAATGGCCAGTAGCCAGGCAATCCAGTGAGTCACAGGGCTTTCAGCTGGACCACTTCTTTATGTGTAAAAATACTTCAGCCTCAGGATCAATAACCCTCCATCCTAAAGGACTGTCTCAAAGCTGTGCATGACCACAGACCACTGTCTGGAAAGTATTGAATTAATGCTGTGGCTGAATGGTTTCTCAACCCAAACACCTTTTTTTTCCATTAGACATATGGCAACTGGCTCAGCTGGAAACATCTGCCTCTGTTGAATTTGTTTAAAATTGATCCATAAGATAAAAGTTATTAGGGAGAATAAGGAAAGCAAACTAGACAGACATGCTTTATTTCTTAGGAATGCAAGTGAAAAACTACTGGGCCTTTCAATGGCTGAATTTGCGACTTAAACCTAAACTCTAGATTTCCTGGCTAGAGCTGGAAGATGAGGAAAACAATAACCATAGAGTGTCTGGAACAGTCTAGTGAAACAGGCTTATACAGCATGTATTATATGGCTTGCATGGCTGAAGCAGCTGGAGTTTTCATTTGGAAAAACAATGCAATAAAATGAGCAGCTGTGAAAAGCACATGGAATGGGAATGAAAATGAATGTAAAAGAAATGTATGCCCAAGTTTTATTTTATCATTTGAATACGACCCTGAATTCAAAGAGGAATCATTTCAATCAGTTCAAGCTAGAAAAGGAACATGCAGAAAGGAAAATGTCATGATGAACATTCACAGTTTTTCTGGATTTGTGACAATAGCCTAAGAAAAGGAAATGAAGGGCAATATTGTATTCAAATCCAGTGTGCAAAATTCACCCTGGAAGTTCTAGGAAAGCATTTCATGTGAACTACATTATGTAAGCCTCCCATTTAATGTTTTCCAAGTAAAATTCCCTTAATCAGTGGCTAGATCATAACACTCTAGGTATTAAGTCATTAAAAGTTCCCAAAGTCAATACTGGCACAGATCTTTCTCAGGGTGGTGACTGCCCACAATTAGGGATTTGTGGTTTAATTCATGATTTTGCCATTGTGGGATACGTTTCTTAGAGTCTTTAAAGTTGGTATTTGAGGGTAAATTAATTAATAAAAAGTGATTACTGAAGCATTCATCTGTCAGATTAATTGTGGACTTCAATGCTTGATTAAAAAATAGCTTGGGGGGGTGAGAATCCTGGAAAAAAAAATAGTTGAAGTAAACTAAAAATGAAAATTTTCCTTCTGCAAATGGACACAGCTGACAGGATTTTGAGACATGATCTCAGGAAATAGAGCAAGTTTAGCTGGTGAATGTAATCCCTCTCCTGTCAGAACGAGGAATATTGGATGAGGTCTCCAGTAAGCTACCTGTGGGTAGCCACACTCAGGAGAGCTATTTTGTCCTCAGAAACCCCACCTTCTCTCTCCTTTATCTGGTTCCTTCTTGTAGCAGCTGAAACAGCATCCATGAAATAGATAATGAGGAGTGAATCATTGAGCAGTTGTCACCAGGCAAGTGCAGACAACATAACTCTCCTTTGCTCTTCACAGACCACATAACCATATACCCAGAGTGAAGGGTGCCATGCAGATATCCATGTGGGATATTCCAGGGATTGCTCAGCTAAATCAGGAACATTCCTAAATCCTCTCTGTAACTTCTCTAACAGTGAAAAGGACACTTAGGATCAAAGAGAGAAGTGTATGGACAAAGGCAACCTGCTTCTGTCAGTGCCCTTCCTGGTCAAAAAGCAGGAGTTCACACTTCTTATTTTCTATCTTCAATGTGAAATGGAAGAGTTTCAGTTAATTAAGACTTGGTGGCATACAAATTGACTCAATTTTACAATATTCACAAAGTGGTCAAAATTCCAGAACTATTTCTAGGCTTCTTTTGGACAGTGTGATACCGTGCTTAGTGGAGGATTGAGTCATGCCATGGTCCCCAACATGGATTTGAGTTACAGCTGGTGTTTATCATCAGATGTTTTAGTGCTACCCTAGTTTCAGTCTGATTCAATAGGTTGGTCCAATAATCCCTGATTTTCAGAAAGAAAATATGATTAGAAAGTGCAGAACAGATGCTCTCAGCTTTTTGCTTGGAATTCATAATGGGTTTCACAGAAACTGTTGAAGAAATCTTTTGCAGAATTTGATAGTCCTTGGTTGTGTTTTAATTATTGTATAACTATATAGAGAATACCTGAAAGATCTTTCCCATGTTAAGAGGAGTTGCATAATCTAGTGCACTTCTCATGCAATGACAATAATTAGGGAGAACAGAATGTTGTACTGCAATAATGTGTCTCCCTTTCATCTAGTCTTTATTAAGCATGGTAAAATTCATGTTCTCTTTGATGCAGCTTCTAGTCCATTTCTTCATTTTTGCATTTTCCACCTGGTGCAGTGCTGTCTATAGCAGAAAGCCTTTGAGCTGGGTCCTGCAGGAGTGAACTTTCATTGCAGTACCCAAGGAAAAACACGGACAAATGCTATTAAAATGAATGATGTAGTTAATGTATTTAGCTCCCTATGCATTCCTTGTAAAAGGTTGTTCTTTACACACAAAAGAACCCCTTTGTTAGGACATAATTATCTGTGTATTTGTTAACATCTTTGCTTCGATATAAAGCAAAAAAAACCCAACCACTTTTCTTTTTACTTCTGAAACTCATCTTTGTCAGAAAGTCCAATTTTGCAAAAATCAATCTAACTGGTTTTCCTTTGATGATTCAGTGAAATAATCACAAAGATCCATGAATAATCATTGTAGGAACCATAAAGTATAATTGTGGTAAGCAGTTTAACTTCAAAGGCAAAACACCTAAAATAAAATTATATACTGCAGCCCACTAATAAATCCTCTTGAGAATTACTTGTTCACTTATCCCAACAACAGCCATTCTTAATAGTTCCACTATGTGTGACTTTATGCAGCACTCTTAGTGGTACATTAAGTTGTGACAGAACATAGATAAACTGAAGTTGATTTACCCATGAAACTTCCCACATTGATGGTCTCTAATTTGTTAGGCTTCCTGAAATCCAATGAAGTGACCTTGTAGAACAGATTGAAAAATAAATCTTTTTAAAGCAATCGTTCCTACTAAAGCTTTGTGTGGAAATTCTCACAACCTATGCAAAAACTTTCTGTTGCCTCTTAATCATCGAAGTAAAATAATATTTGCATTGTGTATATTGGACTTGGAAGAGCTGCTGAAAAACAAATGGGTGAATTAACTGAACAGCAGTTGCCAGAATTTTCTGTTCTAATAGCTTTTGATAGGTATTCTGATGATATTGAATAAATACTCTGAATTTTCATTTACAGAGTTAGACCAGTTCATTAACTAGTCAATTCAAACTTTAAAAAGGTAACTTCAAAGGTTTTCAGATGTGGAAAACTGCAAGTAATTTTTGTGGACTGTTAAGACTTGCAGGTATTTCTGATGCTGGAAGATTGCTAAATTTTTGAGCAGGGTTAATTTTGTAATCACTGACATCACTGTAGGACAATATGCCTAATATGTGTTACTTTTTCTTTGTATACTTCTGAATGTAAAACTTTAGTAACTATAAAAAGATAAAATTTCTTCAGCTTTTGTATCCTTTGAGAATAGAAGTGTATTTTACCAACTAATAGTTTAGTATAAGATTACATCAAATCTACCAAAAGTCTCTTAGCACCTATAATTTATAAAATTCTTTTCATTTAGGAGAGTATTTTATCTGCAACGTTTTAATTACTGTTACCAAATATGTACAAGCTCTCACCCGTGCCAGTTACAGTTTTCTAAGCCTGTCCTGTAACACTGATAGAGTTGCATCATATTTAATCCAAACAGAAATTAGCCTCAAAACTAATGAAGCTGAGCAGTCTTTAATTAGTGCCTGCAATACATGTGAGTGCTCTGATGGATACAATCAGCCTTGGGGGTTAGGATTCAGCCATGTCAGACATTGCTGTGTGGATTCAGACTCAATGTAATCAGATTGGATGAGAGCCACATAAGGATGCTAGGCAGTAAAGTTTAAAAATTCATAAAGCTTCCTGTATCAAAGCCAAATTATTTCAGCAGGCTGTTGACTTCCAGGTTTTCAGCAATGCAGATAAGACTGTAAAAACAGCAGGAGAGAAAAATCCTGTGTCAGAAGTTCATTAAAGAGAAACGGTAGCAAAGCTCTTTTGGTTGAGGTCAAATACAACACAAAGATCTGTGTTCAGGTACTGGGCTCTAGGAAAATAAAGGTATTTCTTTGTGCTCCTGAGTCTTAAAGAGGGGAACAGACATTGCAGAAAAGGGCTCCAAAGCAGCTTGTTTGCTGGGCTTTCATGAGAGTTTTCACATGTGGACTTGTCAAACCCATTCCTTGAAGTGAGGTTTCCAGGTGGTCAAGGGCACAGATGCCTGGGAGCAAGAGAGTTTTGACATCATCCCTTGAAGCTCTCCTCTCTTCCCAAAGCTCCAGCTTGTTGTTTTCTCATATGCAGTCAGTTTTATTGAAGACATACAGGAGAGGGCCTGACAACTAAGACTCTGGATGTTCAAATTTTGATGACTGCAGGTTTTGTACACATTATTTTATATCAGGCTAGCAATTTGTGGATATTCCAGTGTGCAAATACTTAGGACAACTAAGAAAGCAAATTTAGGGCTTGTGTCTATAAACATAAAGGCAAATAATTCTTTAGGTATTTGCAGGAAGTGTTATGGTCACAAATGTTTCCCTTGCTAAGCACATTTAGAATACTTAGTCCATCTGGATGAACTCACTCTCCAAATTCAATGGGGCTAATTACCCATTCTGATGTGTTTTTGTGACCTAGAGCTTTGATTGTGGCTAGGAAAATATGACTCCTATTGAGAGATGCAGGAATCACTTCTAATAAGATATAATGGGAGTGTAATTACGTATACACCTGCAAACATTGTGTAATGCTGCAGTCTGGCTGTTTCTGCAATT
>VYZU01023897.1:0-56175 GCA_013401355.1 Ceyx cyanopectus | reverse complement strand
TTTCTGGATCCTTCTGTTACTTTTGTTTGATTGGAGACTTTTCAGCATTTCAAATTAAGTATGTGTAATATTGAGGAAACATCCCCTTCGTGTCCATGGCTTAACATATTGCATCAAAATGTGCTGGTTATTGTATAGTTAACATAAAAATGCAAGATACTCATTTCAGATGGCTCTGCATCTGAACAAGCAGTAGCTGTCTGCTAAAATATCTTGCTAGAAAGAAATGACACCAGAAAGGTCTTCTAAGTTTATTGCAAAGCCTGTTATTTACTAACAGAGTTCTCTGGGATATTAACTTTTTTAGAAGAGTTTGAGAAAGCTTCATCATTTGTAAAGATGCAGGGGAAATAACTGTTGAGAATAAATGACAAGGTTTACAGCAAACATTTACAAGACAAAGAAAAATATAACTTTTCCTGTTTTTCTTGCTGGGGGAAATAATTATCTCATCTTTCTTTTTCTGAAAAGAACCAACGTTCTGATCATTTTTGTACTTTCCTTCTGTGTGTGCAGAAAGCATGAATTCCATGCCCATTCCACATTGCCCTGGGTCTATAAATGGGACCAGATCAAAAGATTCCATTCTTAGATACAAAATAAATGTACAGGAAGATGCACATGAGCATTACAGGAAGGTGGCTAGAAAATTTAGAGAAGACACTTCAGAGAACAGTCCAGGAAGGTCTGTGGTACAGCTTTTGTCCTGTCTTAAAAGTACTCTCCCTTTTTCCTGTGTAACTCTAATCTTTAGAAGTCAGTAACACAGAACCATGAAAAGATGCTTGTGTTCCTGTCATGCAGGATGATGAAACACTTACCCAGTTGGACTAGTTTGTGCTTTTTAGGGGAATTCACAGGAAAACTGTAGACAGGTTTGAACTATAGCTGGTTCACAGGTGATCTTCAGTTGTCTCATTCTTTTCTCCCTCTCCAACAGCCTGAGATGATCAAGACGTGGTCTGAGAATCTGCTGGAAACACAAGTACCCTCTGGGCTAAAAATCCTGAGGAATGACATCTAGCTTGATGTAAAACACATCATAAATCTGTTGCAAATCTAATCACAAAGTGGTTTTCTGGAAATACACTAAAGAAGAAAGGCTGATTTACTGTCATCAAGAAAATTAGTGTGTTAGGGGAAAAAAGCCAGCCCCTTCAGCTTTGGAAAGTGCTTTCAATTCCTGGAAAGAACAATGAGGTAGACTGGGAGAGTGTTCAGCAGTACAAGCACAGGAGAATAAACCTTCTTCATAAGAACATGTTCACAGTGACCTGAAAGGTGTATTATTGATACATGAAATGCAGCTGGGGTAGAACAGCAGGGAGTGGAATGGAGAAGGAAATTAATATATTTATTGATTTATTTTTTTTTCTCCTTTGTATTATCTCATAACCAAAGATGGGAGGTGGGAGTGGAATTGGCTGGGTGGGTGTTGTGGAGGTTGGAGGGAGCTGAGGTGATGCTTGGCACAATGTATATTCTGATGGTACTAGGCTCCCAAAGCAGATTCTTCATCCCTCAATCAGAAATATCAGAGAGTTACAGTCAGAGGAAAGCTGTTTCCTTAGTCACTTGTACATCTACATTGTCTTATGGACACAATTTTAAATGTTGACCAAAATCTATTCTGGGTGCCATTGCTCCTAATCTGCTTTTTTTGCTGGTAGCTGACAGCATATGTAGAAAGCAGCCTTGCTCTAACTACAGAAAGATTTTCAGGAGAGAAACAAAACACGTTTAGAAAACTCTAAATATTAGAATGCAAAATCAGACTGTAAACAGAAGCCACATGAGTTCTGCAGAACTGTGGTGAGGGTTGTTTCTCCTGAAAAATAAATTATAATTGAGCCCACAGTTCTTAGATTATTTTTATAGGGAGTCAGGTCTTTTCAAAACATCATGCAAGATTGTAAGCAGGTGAAACTCCATCTTAGATGTTAATGTGACTTCTAGGAAACAAGTCAGTGCTCTTGGACCTTCTCTCAGTTCCTGCAGAAAATAACAAAAGATTACTTTTGGTAGCATCTTGTGGTTGGCAACAGGTAGAGGTAATAAACAGCAGATTACAACATCATAGCAAGAGGACTCAGAGGAGACTGAGCCAGGAGGAACTCACAAAAAAAATTGTAATAAGGGAACCAAAATAATGACCAACTAACTAAATTTNTTTCTGGATCCTTCTGTTACTTTTGTTTGATTGGAGACTTTTCAGCATTTCAAATTAAGTATGTGTAATATTGAGGAAACATCCCCTTCGTGTCCATGGCTTAACATATTGCATCAAAATGTGCTGGTTATTGTATAGTTAACATAAAAATGCAAGATACTCATTTCAGATGGCTCTGCATCTGAACAAGCAGTAGCTGTCTGCTAAAATATCTTGCTAGAAAGAAATGACACCAGAAAGGTCTTCTAAGTTTATTGCAAAGCCTGTTATTTACTAACAGAGTTCTCTGGGATATTAACTTTTTTAGAAGAGTTTGAGAAAGCTTCATCATTTGTAAAGATGCAGGGGAAATAACTGTTGAGAATAAATGACAAGGTTTACAGCAAACATTTACAAGACAAAGAAAAATATAACTTTTCCTGTTTTTCTTGCTGGGGGAAATAATTATCTCATCTTTCTTTTTCTGAAAAGAACCAACGTTCTGATCATTTTTGTACTTTCCTTCTGTGTGTGCAGAAAGCATGAATTCCATGCCCATTCCACATTGCCCTGGGTCTATAAATGGGACCAGATAAAAAGATTCCATTCTTAGATACAAAATAAATGTACAGGAAGATGCACATGAGCATTACAGGAAGGTGGCTAGAAAATTTAGAGAAGACACTTCAGAGAACAGTCCAGGAAGGTCTGTGGTACAGCTTTTGTCCTGTCTTAAAAGTACTCTCCCTTTTTCCTGTGTAACTCTAATCTTTAGAAGTCAGTAACACAGAACCATGAAAAGATGCTTGTGTTCCTGTCATGCAGGATGATGAAACNAAATTATATTGGAAAGTATGTTGTTTGTCATGGCTCGTGAACTACTCTCTACAAATCAAATTACAGGTGGAGGGTTTTTTTTCTGTTTCACTTGCTTGTCAGTCACTACCTATTAGTTATATCACTTTTGACATCTCTGTTGCTGTTTTAATGGGGCTTTTCTGGATCCTTCTGTTACTTTTGTTTGATTGGAGACTTTTCAGCATTTCAAATTAAGTATGTGTAATATTGAGGAAACATCCCCTTCGTGTCCATGGCTTAACATATTGCATCAAAATGTGCTGGTTATTGTATAGTTAACATAAAAATGCAAGATACTCATTTCAGATGGCTCTGCATCTGAACAAGCAGTAGCTGTCTGCTAAAATATCTTGCTAGAAAGAAATGACACCAGAAAGGTCTTCTAAGTTTATTGCAAAGCCTGTTATTTACTAACAGAGTTCTCTGGGATATTAACTTTTTTAGAAGAGTTTGAGAAAGCTTCATCATTTGTAAAGATGCAGGGGAAATAACTGTTGAGAATAAATGACAAGGTTTACAGCAAACATTTACAAGACAAAGAAAAATATAACTTTTCCTGTTTTTCTTGCTGGGGGAAATAATTATCTCATCTTTCTTTTTCTGAAAAGAACCAACGTTCTGATCATTTTTGTACTTTCCTTCTGTGTGTGCAGAAAGCATGAATTCCATGCCCATTCCACATTGCCCTGGGTCTATAAATGGGACCAGATAAAAAGATTCCATTCTTAGATACAAAATAAATGTACAGGAAGATGCACATGAGCATTACAGGAAGGTGGCTAGAAAATTTAGAGAAGACACTTCAGAGAACAGTCCAGGAAGGTCTGTGGTACAGCTTTTGTCCTGTCTTAAAAGTACTCTCCCTTTTTCCTGTGTAACTCTAATCTTTAGAAGTCAGTAACACAGAACCATGAAAAGATGCTTGTGTTCCTGTCATGCAGGATGATGAAACACTTACCCAGTTGGACTAGTTTGTGCTTTTTAGGGGAATTCACAGGAAAACTGTAGACAGGTTTGAACTATAGCTGGTTCACAGGTGATCTTCAGTTGTCTCATTCTTTTCTCCCTCTCCAACAGCCTGAGATGATCAAGACGTGGTCTGAGAATCTGCTGGAAACACAAGTACCCTCTGGGCTAAAAATCCTGAGGAATGACATCTAGCTTGATGTAAAACACATCATAAATCTGTTGCAAATCTAATCACAAAGTGGTTTTCTGGAAATACACTAAAGAAGAAAGGCTGATTTACTGTCATCAAGAAAATTAGTGTGTTAGGGGAAAAAAGCCAGCCCCTTCAGCTTTGGAAAGTGCTTTCAATTCCTGGAAAGAACAATGAGGTAGACTGGGAGAGTGTTCAGCAGTACAAGCACAGGAGAATAAACCTTCTTCATAAGAACATGTTCACAGTGACCTGAAAGGTGTATTATTGATACATGAAATGCAGCTGGGGTAGAACAGCAGGGAGTGGAATGGAGAAGGAAATTAATATATTTATTGATTTATTTTTTTTTCTCCTTTGTATTATCTCATAACCAAAGATGGGAGGTGGGAGTGGAATTGGCTGGGTGGGTGTTGTGGAGGTTGGAGGGAGCTGAGGTGATGCTTGGCACAATGTATATTCTGATGGTACTAGGCTCCCAAAGCAGATTCTTCATCCCTCAATCAGAAATATCAGAGAGTTACAGTCAGAGGAAAGCTGTTTCCTTAGTCACTTGTACATCTACATTGTCTTATGGACACAATTTTAAATGTTGACCAAAATCTATTCTGGGTGCCATTGCTCCTAATCTGCTTTTTTTGCTGGTAGCTGACAGCATATGTAGAAAGCAGCCTTGCTCTAACTACAGAAAGATTTTCAGGAGAGAAACAAAACACGTTTAGAAAACTCTAAATATTAGAATGCAAAATCAGACTGTAAACAGAAGCCACATGAGTTCTGCAGAACTGTGGTGAGGGTTGTTTCTCCTGAAAAATAAATTATAATTGAGCCCACAGTTCTTAGATTATTTTTATAGGGAGTCAGGTCTTTTCAAAACATCATGCAAGATTGTAAGCAGGTGAAACTCCATCTTAGATGTTAATGTGACTTCTAGGAAACAAGTCAGTGCTCTTGGACCTTCTCTCAGTTCCTGCAGAAAATAACAAAAGATTACTTTTGGTAGCATCTTGTGGTTGGCAACAGGTAGAGGTAATAAACAGCAGATTACAACATCATAGCAAGAGGACTCAGAGGAGACTGAGCCAGGAGGAACTCACAAAAAAAATTGTAATAAGGGAACCAAAATAATGACCAACTAACTAAATTTAGTTTTTAGAGATTGAGTTTCATTTTGTCCTTTTTATTAATATATTGTCATGAAAGCTTATATTTAATTAACTGTCAGCAAGGGACAAGAGGTACTGTATTAATGTACTTTTTAATGCTATCTTTAGATATTACCATGCCTGGTCTGTTAAGGAATCATGTTAGCATCCTATGCACAAATGTGAAACATACACCAAATGAGTTTCCCTAGAGAAATGATTTTGGTCATGTGTAGTCAAGTCCGTGAAATATAGCACTAGATGCTGAAGCACACTTTAGTGACAAATTAATTGCAATCACCTCAGGGTTAATTCTTCTTTTTGGTTTGTTATGGTAATTTTTCATGTTAATTGGGTGCATTCACGTTCATCAAGAGAGTTACAACCCCCTGCAAACCTGGCAATGAAATGTGCTCAGTTTTTATAGAACTGCAGTATTGGTTTACTGACATTTCCTCAGAAAAATCACATGTGGTACCTCATATAATTCATGTTTGGTTTCCCCTGTGACCAGAGACAAAAGTGGGATGGTCACTGTTACATTTAACAAGGTCAGTTGCAAGTCTGTGGTTTTGTTCATGCCAGATCCCCTCTGTTCTGGAGAAACAAAACTGTATGAAAACAGCTGGAACATCAGCTCAGCTCTTTCATTTGTTTCCCAGTCTGTTTGTGTTACCAGCCATTCTTCTCCTAAAGAAGTCTTCTCCTTCCCAGTTGCCACTTACAGGGGTCTAAAAACCTCACAGCCTGATTTTTTTCTGGTGGGTAATAATCCTATACTCTCTCTCTATATAAAAATATATATATATAATGATACTGTGAAATATAACATGTATTTAGGAAACATTAGATATGTGTTCAAAAGATCCTCAGCATGGCATCTGCTCATCCAGACATCTCTGCCACCCCAATTAGAGGTGCCCAGGCTTGTGTTTTTGATGTTTGAGTAACTTTATGAAGAGATGAAAGCTGATTAAGTAGCTCAGATGTTTGAAATTAGCAATATGGGGAATCACACCATGAGCTGAAACTCTCTCCAGCTATTGTAGTCTTCTCTGCTTAGACTTTTATTAATTTAGGTAGCTTTGTAATTTGTGAAAAATGGTTGTGAAACACAAAGTAAAAAACATCTGTGATTCTAAGCAGAGGATTCTGGGTAATAATTAATGGAGCTATTATTTAGGGTTGAGAGTACTCAACAGCTGAATAGATCTGAATCTGTACAAGATGGATTCAATTAATATCTTTGTCTTATGCTTTGGTCACATTCAAGTGGGTTGAGTGGAGCAAAAAGGCATGGCTGATCTCTTTATTTTTCTAGTCAAAACACTTATTTTACTGACAGCTGCTCTAATTAAGGATGTCT
Organism: Ceyx cyanopectus; assembly: GCA_013401355.1. Taxonomy (NCBI): domain Eukaryota; kingdom Metazoa; phylum Chordata; class Aves; order Coraciiformes; family Alcedinidae; genus Ceyx; species Ceyx cyanopectus. The sequence goes on along the minus strand of VYZU01023897.1, from coordinate 49,498 downwards.
GAGTAAATGCAGTTTTCATGCTCTGTTAAAAGAAACTGTTTTCTTAATGCCACACTTGGATTTCTCATGCCTACATCCAGTGGTCCAGATGGGCGAGTCCTTCGGCACCAACATCTGAGGCTTTCTGCAGTGATTCAGCTGTCCTGAGCTGTCAGAACCCAGCTGTGGAGACACAGGATTTGGCTGCTGTCAGATAGAGTAGAGGGGTAGGGGGTTCCCAGCAGCTTTGGGTTCTCACCCAGGCAGGCTTTGCCCTCAGGAGGAGAGGGATGGGGTTCCAGCAGCTACAGCTCCTCAAACTGTTCTCCATTAAGAGTCAAGGAGAGAGAATGATAAGAAAATTTCTTTTATCACTTTTGCAGAACTGATTTTTTAACTGCATTTCCAAGGGAAGCTGGACATTTCCAAGGAGTGTTTCACTCACTTTTTGAGTGAGTTCTCAAATTCTAGAGATGGAGGACAGAAAAGGTGGATTTTATGTAAGTTTTGAATGATGATTGATGGGGCTTATTTGCATGACATGTCATTAGCTGATAGCACAGACGTTCTGGCTAAAATTTGTAGCCACTTTTGAGTTAGGGGGGGAAAAAAATTCCTTCTTTTGCTAAATATCTGTTAGATCAAAACACAAAAATGAACCTGGAATTCCACTCCTTTCAGCCTAATGTCTTCAAGGCTTTTCTTCAGATCTGAGATTCAGCTCTGTGGCTCTGACAGCACATAATCACAGTTTTTCTAGGAATTTTCTTCTCTTTTTCTTCACCTCTTTTGTTTTCAGATGTGGTCTTACACACTTTCACAGAATAAGCCTTGTCTGTAATTGTCTTAGCACCAACACAGTTGAAACTTAATCCTTATTTTGCTTGTACAGCTGCAATTTTCTTTCAGAACTGATTTTGTGCTTGTGCATATCAAGGGCTGCAATTTTCTTGTGTGTTTTATGTTGGATTGGTTTGGGTTTTTTTTCTTTGCCTTTTTTTACCAGGCTTTTGACTTCTGCTCATCATGTTCTTAACTCTACACTCAGGAACAAACCCAGCTAAGGTTATTGATAATTCTTGCTGATAAGCCTGCAGATGGCAAAGGGAGGCTTAAAACTGGTAAGAAGATGGTTATAAGCACCAGAGCCAACTAAACTTTTAGGTTAACTTGTGTAAGAAAAGGCAGATGCAATTCAAAGCACAGAGGTAAAACCAAAACACCTTTTATGACCTTAAAATTCTTCTTGGGAGCATAACTATGATTTTCCTTGTCAGTTTACCATACAGATGTGGTAACTGAGTTATGTTCGTTCTAAAGGCCAAACAGTCGTTTGTTTGTTTGTTCTTTTGAAAAGCACTGTTCATCAAGGCAAAAACTGAGTTTTTCTTAAGTTGAAACTGAATATGTAATATCCAAACTATACAAACATAATATTCACTAATCTGGAAGAAATGCAGGAAATACTGCACTGTGCCTAACTCTGTCTGGATTAGGGGTTTATGTTTAATTAAGAAAATGTTATAGCAATATCTGAATAATTAATTTTAATCAGTCACTCAGGCCCAGTGCCAGCAGTCAGCAGATAGATGTATATATATTAACTCCATAGTTATAATAGTGTTTTCTAGATTCAGGGCATTTTCTTTTACTTGGAGCTGTGTGTAACAAATCATGAATGCCAACACCAGAGCTGGCTATGATCCAGGGCTATGCACCTGCTGAGAGGTTTGATCTGTAGACTAAGAGTTGAAAACTGAAATATGTTGGTGCTGTCCAACTGTGATGGAGCTAATCCACAGGACAGGCTCTCAGCAATGTCCTCTGGGAAATGCAATCTGGGTTTGGGAGCTTCCACCATGTGAAAGAAGCTTCTAACAAACGTGTCCTAGAGGATGGTTCCATATGACAAAAATCCTTTCTGCATCCTGTTCTTAGAGGTAGATTATGGCAACATCCCTTCCCACTCATTCCTGATTGTCCTGTTTGTCCTGATTGTGGTGTGCTTTGTTTGTGTTAGGTTTTAGGCTGCACTTGATGATCTCAGAGGTCTGTTCCAGCCTCAATAATTCTGTGCTTCTGTGCTGTTATGAAATATTGGTATTTTGCTCTTTGTGGTGCTTCATGGTGAAGATGCAGCCATGAATAAAATACACAGTTCACTATTAAGACTTTAGGTCAAGCTTTATAGGCCCTGAGAGCAGGAGGCACTGATATGGTGCTGCTTAGAGGAAGAAAGGGTTTGTTAATTCAGTTGTAAAAATGCATTCTGCATTATGACCTGTATTTTCCAGGCAGCTTCCTACCCAAATAATGACCTATCCATATTTCTTTACCTGTTGATTATGTGATGGTTGATTGACTGTTATATGTGGCAGATCAAACTCCAGAGAGAGAAAGCTATGAATCCCTCATGTGTTTGTTTTTCTCACTCCAAAAAGAAAATTTCAGAGAACATATAGCATCTGCAGACCAGACTCACACTTCTCTGATCTCTAGTCTCTTTTCCTGATGAATAAAAGGTACTGGCACATCAACAAAATCATCAAAAGGAGTAACATTGTGCTTTCAAGTGTCAGCTCTGTGATGTGTCGCTGACACCCAGGAGTAATTAAAAAGGAGAAGAAAGTGAGGGAGTTTATGCTGTGCTTAGATTTGGTCTTACCTAGTTACATAACTTTAATGAATTTCACCTTGATTTACCTTCAGGTACATGAGAAGTAAAGCAAGCCTAGTCCTTGGCAGCAAAGAAAGGAGGCTTGTGAGCAAAGCTGGCTCATAGCTTCCCAGCAGGTTCATGAAAACTGAATCCAGTCACCCCAGCAATGAGAAGAAAATAAGAGATCTTCAATATACAGACCTCCTCCTTCCTGGCTGAAGGCTGGAGCTCCCCATACCTCCTGCCAGGGCTGCCAGGCTGCTCTATAGAACACTCAAGGCAACTGGATTTGCCTCCTTCCCCCAGCTCATATCCTGCTGCTGGGTCTTGCAGTACCTGTGTTGTGTGAAAAAGGCTCTGGTGTCTGCAGGTAAGGAAGATCAAAGCCTCTGGTAGCCCTGCTCCTCCTTTCTCCATGGGAAATCACCTCTTGTGTTCAACCTGTGTAATTTAGAACATAAAGCTGATCATTTGATAATATAAAATATTAAGAATGGCCTCATGAATCCTGCAAAAAGAAAAAAATCAATTCTTCCTACATTAATATAGTATTTCCTGGTTTAAATATGCCTCTGTCTATATTCATTTACTTGAGGCAGGTTTTGGGAGATATATAAAGCACAGCTACAGAAGACCTTTGTGATTAACTGTGGGCTAGCTATATATTAGTTTCCCAACATTGTTCCCTTGCTGTGCAATAACTTACAAGTTCAGGTTTAATAATATGGTCTCCAAAATAAGCTCTTGCGTGTGTCAGGAACACCTCAGCAATAACAGCAGTGCTTTTGGTGTGCTGCTGAGTTATAATGACAGCAAATTCTTACTCATTCCTCACAGTTAAAATGACTCTGATCTCTACAGTCTGTCTATTAGACAGCTGCTAGTTCCTGGAAAGATCAAATGATGTCACTGGACCATCTTGCTTCCGTGCTGGCCTTTGTGGCTGCACAGCAGATGCAAAGTAGGCAAAAAGCTGATGTCCCCATCTAGGTATTTCCTTGATGTGACAGTGTCTTCCAGTTGGGCTGGAAATGTTTTGTTGCATCCTTAATTGTCTGGGCGTGGGTATAAGAGGCAGAAAGAGCAGCAGTGGAAGTGCTGCTATTGTGCAGAAGTCAGTAGCAGTCAGAGGTCTCTTATACCCTACTGAAGTTCACAGGCTACCTCCATCCATCACACAAAATCATCAGTACCAAAGAGGCTCTCTTAGTCTGAAAGCATATGGGGTGAACAACATACCAGAATAATTTCTGTGGAGGCATTAAACAGTGCCAAGTGCTGGTACAAGAGCCATAAACCCCTGTGTTTACTGAACAACCTTGCCATGGGGTGGATTCACCTGGATCCACGTGTTTATTGTCTGCAAGGCTGTGCACTGAGAAGGAGTATTTCATATAAACAGGCCTTTAACTAGCAGAATCTTGCACTGCTTCATTTACCCCAGTGGACCAGTTTCTAAATTTGCTCATCAGCTGAAGATTTCAGTATTTAGTTGGAATAAAAAAAGACCTGGTAGTAACAGTGAGAATCTGTGGGAGACTGGACTACTCCAAAAGGCAGCCTGGGAGCTGAGTGGTGACAATAAAAACCACCTGGTACAACATTCATAGGAGGCATCCCTAAAATGCTTAAAGGTGGAATGTGTATGAAAAAGCTTTCTGGTGACAATGGGTAAATACTGGATTATAACACAGAATATTTTGAGGTTCATGATAATGGCACCAATGTCTTAATTGGTTTTCAACCTTAAAATATACTGCTTGGTTTTATTGGTGCTAACAGACCTAAAGAATGGTTTCAGAAGCCTGAGAAATAAGGTCCCTTCCACCAATGACCTGCAAATAAGCCGGTCCTAGATGTGCCTTCTCTTTTCTTTTAAACCCTAAAATGATTTGTACCAAAGTTCCTTTTTTGATTTCCCCCCTGAAATGTTAAGAGGAACATGAGTACCCAGGGGGCAAGATAAAGACAGCTGTGCTGATATTTCAGCTGGCAAAACACTGCAGTGGGAATGCACTGCCCTGGAGAAATGTATGAGATACATGTCTCCAGATTAAGTATATCCCTTTTATTGTTATGGACTGTCTCTGAAGCTGCTTGAAATGTTTAACTGCTTACTATTAAATGAATGTGTTTGCCTCTGGGGAAGGCTTTGCATGAAACCACAGAGCCAGCAAGTAAGGAAATCAAAATAAAACTCAAGAAAACTATTAGTATTTACTCAATATGTACATTAATTTATTTCAGTCTTCCTAATCAGTCACAATAATGGCAGATGCATGTGCTAATATCTTATATCCCTGGTGCTGCTTGTGCTCTCTGGAAATATTTTATGGATATTGCCTATTTTTTTTCACTAGTTATTACATACAGGGGAAATTGAAATGTATTTTCCAGGGAGAGTCCCTCCATTCCAAAAGCAGACATTCAAGTAAATGTATTGAAAGTTGTTTTAAAAATGACAGTGATGCTGGAGGTGACAAAAGCCATGATTTGTTTTATTGCATGAAATTGCTGATAACTGACAACTGCTCTTGATTTTATTGCATGACGTTGATAAATGACAACTGCTCAGCTTCTGTTCACTGGACTGTGAGAATGAAAGGAGGTGATGAAGAGCTCCTGTGGTGCCAGAGTTGCAGGCTGGCTGGAGACAAGTTGTAAGTGGGACTGTTTCCTCAGGTTGATCTGTTTTGCATGATTCAAAATGCTATTTTTTTTTTTCTTCTGAGTAGGAATAATATTCCCATAACAAAGAAGCTGGAGGAAATTAACTGTCCCTTCATTGTGCTTTCTTTCCCTCTCTCAAGTACTTAAAACAACTACATCCAGGTGAGATGCTGTCATCTCCCTGTGAAATACTCAGATGGGCTATGTTCTGGTCTTGCTGAGACTCAGCAGTGGATCCATCAAGCTGAGAGGAAATCTCATTAGTTTACAGCAGAATACTGCCACCTACAATAGCAGTGGGGAACAAATAAGGTAACCACTGCCTGCACTGAATCTCCACTCCCTCAGTGGAGGTTCTGTGTTAGTTCATCTCATTTTCTGTGTGTTCACCTGCTCAGAAAAAGGTGTTCATTGACAAGGCCACTCAAATATATTTCTTTAAGATAATTGTCTTTTTTTTTGTGTTTGATTAAGAGTAGAAATGTATGCGATATAGGTGCACTGTTTCTGTGATGATATTGTTTGGTTTGTGTTGGGTTTTTTTTTTTAAGGTTAATTCTTTAGATCATGGGTAATAATATCAATAATGTATTTAGCTTGTTGCATGATATAATATTCTGTAAAATTAAAAATTCAGAATTGGATACTTGAGAATTGAGATTTTTACAGCTGGCTTTTTGGCAGAAAGTGACTAAGGTGGTTGGTTTTGCCAGTAACAGCTCCACAATATAATCTTCATAAAACTGAGATATTTCTAATAGACTAGCACGTTTCAGTACCAAAATGTCTCTCAGCAAGAAAGTTCAAGGAGGAAAGTCTTCACTGACTTCACTGATCATTCTCTTTCATTGCAGTCATGAGGAATTTAGCTTGTTCTGAAGATGACCTGCCTGCTCCAGCTTCTCTTAGAGCCAGAACCAGCACCCTCAGCAAACCCAGCATGGGCAGACTCAGAGTGTTCCCAACGTCAGACTGCACGTGATCTCCATGAGTAACTGGGTGTGTTCAAGATGCAGTGGCCATTTGTGGCTGTTTGTCCAGTACTGGGGTGTTCTGACAGGTAGGACTAGAGGTACCCAGCAAATAGGGGGCATTAAGTTTTATTGGGGCAAATTGCTGCAGTGGGAGAGATGCTGTTGCTGAACATGTCTGTACTTCAGACTTCAATGTTGTTTGGTTTTTTTCCTACTTTTCTTCTGGAAGAAGCAAACTGTGACTTTAAAAAGTTTCTGCTGTAGTATTAAATGCTGCCAATCTATTTGGTTTTCACCACAATGCTATCTCCTATTGTAATATTCATATCTCTTCGTGGCATCCAGCTTTCTCTTCCTCCCACATAATTACATCACCTTTCTCCGTAGCATTGCATATATTTTTATAAACCCTGAAGGCAGTGTTAGAAGCAGCCTAAACTTGACTAGGGTGAGATAGAAATGCTAGGCAATATTTTACACTGGCAGGAAAGAAGCCTTAGAGAGAAAAAAAATAGAGCTGAGGTACAAATATGGCCTATAGGGAGAGGCTTTTATCAGCATGTGGGGGAACTATCAGGAAGAAAAAAAAAAACCTCCCTAAAAGCCTTTAATACATCCTGAGCTTTACTTCACTCAGAAGTTTAACTCTTCCAGAATGCCAGCAGGTTTTTTATAAGAGAGAAAACTCTAATTATGGAAACTTTCTGCTGATTTCCCAGCTTGGGACATGTGGACAGATGTCAGGCTAATCTCATGTGTCTTTGTGTTGCATCTCATTCACATGAAATCATAGAATCATCATAGATTATCATAGAATCATCATAGAATACCCCACTGTGGAGAGCCCCAGTGTGCCAGGAGGCCAATGTTGGAGTGGAATTGCAGCAAGGTAGGGACCATACTGTCTGTCTGCACCTGAAGGGGCTGAACACCCACAAAAACATGTTGAGGGTAGGAGAGCTTTAGCTCAAGTCGTGTTGTACCCTGTTTGTCTGGGAGTGAGAGCCGCAGGAATGTTACGATGCCCTCGTAGATAAGAAGTGCTTTTTCTTTTTAAGTGATCTGATGTATTAGCTTGGAAAGGATTTGTAGTAGGATTTTAATTCTAAGTAGCTGTCTAACGCAAACAACTTGTCTGGTTTGAGGTCTGGATTACACAGTTATACTGCACAGAACTTCCTTGCAGCCTTTCAAAGGATAATTTGTGAACCACAGCAGCAGCGAATGCTGTAAGAAAGGCTTAAAGGGAATTATCTGTTCTTAGGCCCAGGATAAAGGGCTGAAAAAACAGGCAGTGTTCAAAAAAAAAAAAAAAAAAAAGAGCTGATTGTTAAAAATCAGCTTTTAAAGAACTCTTCTTACCACATGTACAGAGAATGAGAAGCTGAATTTAAATGTTCCATGAGAAATAGTCTCAGCCATTCTAAACACCACTTTCTACTCTCTGGGTATTTGAAAGCAAATTATATTTAAATCCATTTTATGCAGATAAGTGCCTTTATGCTATTAGTGCCACTTGAAGTGAATATTCACCTCTTCTCAAGTAGCATGTTTTGAGAGGACAAGGAAGAAGAAAGGGAACAAATGTACATATAAAAGAGAAAAAAAAAAGATATGCAGAAAACATAGTGTCTCCCTTGGATGTACTGTCATATTATAGTGTGTCCCAAAGGTTAGATGAAATAATCTCTCTCACCTACCAGGAAAATAGTTATAATCCCCCAAAAGACAAGCTTAGAGAGCTGCAGCAGTTGCATTTTTACTATAGCTAGAAAAATGAAAGCATCCATTTCGGTGGCAACATGCTGCATCCATTTCTGTGCAATTCATGGCTACCAAGTCAGAGAAAGGGCAGAGGTACAGATTTCTCCCACCTATTTGGGTTCCATCCAGAATCTCAATCAGAGCTTCATAAGCCCTGAATTGTCACCTTCAGATTAGAGAAACCATGAAATCAAAATACACTGTTTCCTCAGATACAGCAGCTGAGTTGCAGTAGCATGGGGGGCTTTGGTGACTGGTGCTTTAGTAGAAGGGGAACTAGGTGTGACAAACCAAATGGACATCCCATACTTCTACTGCTAATCTGCCTCCTAATGAAGAGGGAGAAATAACCCAATATAGATAGGAGATTGAGGTTGCTAGGGTTAGGACTGAAAGACTGGGTGAAGATGAAGCCTGAGTTACTCTCACTGCTTTTTCCTGAAGACAACAACTTGTTACTAAGGGATGCACTAAGATCCTAGACCCAAAGCAAAGCCCAGACTGGTTCAGGAGATGTTGCAGTGGCTGCAACATGCACAGCAGTAGTCCAGTGACCTCAGCAGAGGACAGCAGTAGATGTCTGCAGAATGAGGTTAAGCTTTTAGGGATACTCCCCTGCAATGTTGCTTCCCAGCCTTTGATGACTCCTGCCTCTGTGCTGAACAGCGTGACACAGAGCTCAGAGCAAGTAATTTAACTGCACACTCCTGAGACTGGTTTTGTAGCTTGCTCTGAGTTCAGAGCAGCCACAGCTGCACAGCAAACAGCCTGAACATTAGCTGGGCTGAAGCTGCCAGAGATATTCCCTGTACCAAACCAAAGCATAGATGTGCTGCCCACAGGTACAAGTAAGGCAGGCAGCACAGCAGGAGTCAGTAGGTGGGATGGTTTGAGGTACAGATGCTTCTCCTGCAGAAAATGGGCTGGGAGAAAAACTCCTAAGAAAGTGATGGGCCTGGTTTTTGAGCTTGTTTCCACCATCCCAAGGGATGATTGTCCATGTGTTAGTACAGCAGGTTGTTCAGGAACAGAGAGTCTCTGTCCTCTAAATCACTGAGCACCAAATGCCTCTCTGTAGCTTGCAAAGATCTTTGGGTACTTAGTGCAATAGACCAGAATGGCCAAATCTTCAGCATGTGAAAGGACAGCAGAAAACAGAGGACATCAGTCCCAACTGCATGTCCCAGGAATTTGTTAGATAGAATCTCAGCTCAGCTGATCCTAGGAAGCAGCGTATGATTTGTTCTACAGAACAGTGTCAAATCCTGGGCATTTCCTTCAAGCAGTCCTGAGAAAAATCCTCATCCAGTTCTCATATCTGGTCACTGGTTTAATCACAAACGAGAGGCAGGAATCAAAGTCCCTCTGTCCCTGTACCAGTAACTGGTCCACACTGTGGTCTATCCACACTGCTTCAGAGGAAGGCAAGTGAATAAAACTCAAGAGGTTTGTTATCCTTAAGGGTAGAAAAAAAAGTCTTCCTAAGCCTTGCAGATGAGCAGCAGAGCACTGAAGCATGGAATTAATTATATACAGTAATTATTTGTTTTGACAGTGCAAAAACGACCTGATAGCAAAGGCTTTATTCAGTCAGTTAAACTATTCAGGAGGTGCTATTACATTCACCGAGCTTTGTCTTGAAACAAAAAAAAAGGTTTCTTTCTACTACTTCAATTAAAGAAGCTGCTCTAGAGCCTTCATCTCTGTGGAGATTTTTGAATAAAAAGAAAAAGATGTAAAGAGCCTGGTCTTGGTTACATATATATGTGTGTGTGTATATATATATATATAACAAAAATAGATTTTAAAGATCTACTGTGTTGATTCCCTCTTGATGTCAAAATGATTCAAATCCATTATTACCATCAGATCCTAGCCCTTAGGAGTCCATTAGTGTTAATGAAGAGATCCTCAAAGACAGAAATATTTGGTTTTTTTCAGGGTTTTATTCACCTCTTCGCTCCCTGGGAGCAACATCCACCATAAACTCAGCTGCATGCTGTGGCATGGCATTTTCATGGAAGTTTTCAAAAGAATAAAGATCCACCTATAAATTAATTGGCAGAGCCTAGCCTGTAATTAATTTTATGTCTTGAGTGATGATAAAGGAGGAATTGTTTGTTTCATTTAGCCACGGTGACTAGTCAGCAAGTATCTGTAACAGGACATGCAAACACCGAAGTGGGATGGAACATTTTATTCTGGCTGAAGTACAAATACTCAGATACAGTGATTTCAGCATTAAATGCAATGGGTGTTTAACCTAGTAGAGCAAAGCCAATGGAGTAAAGAATTTTTGTGCTCAGAAATGTTTTTTTTCTGGAGCTTAGTAGGCCTAGCAGTACTCTGGTGAAGGTTGACCTTAGCAGAGACACCGTACGTGTCAGAATTACACTAATTTCTGCTGTGAGTATAAATCTCCCTGAACAGCTTATTTTCACTGGAGTATTAATTGCCTGTAAAAGAACAAGAGTGATGTGATTCAATTGCTTGCTCCAGTGGGAATACAATAGTTTAATGGCAATGTAACAGGCAAATCTAATTTTTCTATTACATTCAAATCATTTTTTTTCCTTCCACGTATTTAATCTGATTTCTTTATCAGCTCCAACTCTCTGCTACAGTGTTGTCCAATTAAAGCTCCAGCTTTTGAAAACAAAATTGGCTTTTTACATTTCCTTGGGAAATGATTTTTGGTAGCAGCACGATGGCTTGCACTCCATTCTGTTTCTGTAACTCTACAGAAATAGGGCTGCTATTGCACTTTCATGCCTTAATTTACTTGCCTAAATTGACCTAACATGGTAAAAGTCGACCAAATTCAACAACTTTAAAGGTATTTAGTAGTATTTAAGGGACTTTTTATTCACTTTGGATGTAGAAACTGCAGCATTCAGTAGGTGGCCTTGCAGTTAGGTGGGTGCACAGCTCTGTGGTGGCAGGAGACCATGAGCTCAAGAGCAGAGACCGTGGCACAGACACTGTGACTTTTTCCAAACAGCAGGAGAAAACCTCTCCAAGACACTCATGACCTTTTTATTTACTGACAGCTTTTACTGAAATTTGTTGAGGAACAAAGGTGAATGTTTACTGAACCCAGATAAAACCAGATATAAATTACCACCCAAGGAAGCTTTGCCCACTGCCTCTCTCAAATTTAGCTAATAGAAAATGTTTCTCCATCAGGCTTTTGTTCTAAAAATAGCTTTTCCCAAATCACAACTATATGTTTATTTTTAAAGTGTAGGTATTTGAAATATTACCCTTTTGACACTTTTACACCCCAGCTATTGTTTAAAACATCTAAGATACCTCTCATTACTGAACTTGCCACATGATTCAGTTGCATTTGCAAGTCTCAGAGTTGATGTCTGCAACTTCAGCTCTTGGAGGGCTCTTTGAGGTCCNTCCAAAATCTTAGAAAAAAGCCAATAGATTTGCATCTTCTTTCTCCAAAAATTCAAATGAATTTTACTAACACCAACTGTTTCATCTCAAGGGATAGATTCCTTTGAAAAATACGCACTACTTAGCAGACAAATAGTCACAACTTGGCATTACTAGGACTTGATAAGAAGTTCAAGAGCCTGATCACATTGCTACATAGGAAGTCAGTGTTGGTATCGTGCTCTTTCCATCTGGCAGATTTTGGAATGCAATTTTCAGATATTTCCCTTCTTTCTAGATCACTTAGTTTAGGGAGAGAGAAAGTCTTGATTAAACTTTTTCATATTCATGACTGGTGCCTTGATAACATTTAAAAGTAAAATTTCAGTTGCCATTTATATTTTAAAATACTTTCCCCATTAACTCTTGAGAAGATTTTTACTTTCTGCCAAATGCAAACACACTTGAAGGTCAGAAGCACAAACAGTCATGGTTGAGCTCCCTCCATCAGTCCCATGTTGCTCCTGACAGCATTAAGCAAAGGACAAAAGGGCAAATGTTAATAATGGAGTGTCAGCCTGGATATGTGTCACTTATGTTGAATGTCCTTGCCCTTGCCTGTACTTTTATCAGTACCCTTCCACTCTTTTAAAACATTCTCCAGGAGAAAAACCTGTGAGAGAAAAATAGCACAATGGCAGCTAAAATGGGAGAGGTATTACATGAGAAAATATNGCATGCTGTGGCATGGCATTTTCATGGAAGTTTTCAAAAGAATAAAGATCCACCTATAAATTAATTGGCAGAGCCTAGCCTGTAATTAATTTTATGTCTTGAGTGATGATAAAGGAGGAATTGTTTGTTTCATTTAGCCACGGTGACTAGTCAGCAAGTATCTGTAACAGGACATGCAAACACCGAAGTGGGATGGAACATTTTATTCTGGCTGAAGTACAAATACTCAGATACAGTGATTTCAGCATTAAATGCAATGGGTGTTTAACCTAGTAGAGCAAAGCCAATGGAGTAAAGAATTTTTGTGCTCAGAAATGTTTTTTTTCTGGAGCTTAGTAGGCCTAGCAGTACTCTGGTGAAGGTTGACCTTAGCAGAGACACCGTACGTGTCAGAATTACACTAATTTCTGCTGTGAGTATAAATCTCCCTGAACAGCTTATTTTCACTGGAGTATTAATTGCCTGTAAAAGAACAAGAGTGATGTGATTCAATTGCTTGCTCCAGTGGGAATACAATAGTTTAATGGCAATGTAACAGGCAAATCTAATTTTTCTATTACATTCAAATCATTTTTTTTCCTTCCACGTATTTAATCTGATTTCTTTATCAGCTCCAACTCTCTGCTACAGTGTTGTCCAATTAAAGCTCCAGCTTTTGAAAACAAAATTGGCTTTTTACATTTCCTTGGGAAATGATTTTTGGTAGCAGCACGATGGCTTGCACTCCATTCTGTTTCTGTAACTCTACAGAAATAGGGCTGCTATTGCACTTTCATGCCTTAATTTACTTGCCTAAATTGACCTAACATGGTAAAAGTCGACCAAATTCAACAACTTTAAAGGTATTTAGTAGTATTTAAGGGACTTTTTATTCACTTTGGATGTAGAAACTGCAGCATTCAGTAGGTGGCCTTGCAGTTAGGTGGGTGCACAGCTCTGTGGTGGCAGGAGACCATGAGCTCAAGAGCAGAGACCGTGGCACAGACACTGTGACTTTTTCCAAACAGCAGGAGAAAACCTCTCCAAGACACTCATGACCTTTTTATTTACTGACAGCTTTTACTGAAATTTGTTGAGGAACAAAGGTGAATGTTTACTGAACCCAGATAAAACCAGATATAAATTACCACCCAAGGAAGCTTTGCCCACTGCCTCTCTCAAATTTAGCTAATAGAAAATGTTTCTCCATCAGGCTTTTGTTCTAAAAATAGCTTTTCCCAAATCACAACTATATGTTTATTTTTAAAGTGTAGGTATTTGAAATATTACCCTTTTGACACTTTTACACCCCAGCTATTGTTTAAAACATCTAAGATACCTCTCATTACTGAACTTGCCACATGATTCAGTTGCATTTGCAAGTCTCAGAGTTGATGTCTGCAACTTCAGCTCTTGGAGGGCTCTTTGAGGTCCATTTGTTTCATTTAGTCAAATAAACAGCACCTCTGAAATACTGGGAAATGGGTGGAGGTGTGGAGTGGAAAAGCAAGCACAACAGTGTAAGGAAAATATTGAATGTATCACTGTGTTTTAAGCCTAGACACTAGCCAATTAGTTTGTGCTGCTCAAGTATCAATTTATGTACCTGAAAATCTTAGAAAAAAGCCAATAGATTTGCATCTTCTTTCTCCAAAAATTCAAATGAATTTTACTAACACCAACTGTTTCATCTCAAGGGATAGATTCCTTTGAAAAATACGCACTTTACTGACAGCACAACAAACACGGCTCCTAAACCCTTTATATTAGGCTAAAGAAGAGGCTGTGTGGACAAAATGCCATTTTTTGCCCTTGGAAAACATCACCCCTAAAAAGCACGANAATGTTAATAATGGAGTGTCAGCCTGGATATGTGTCACTTATGTTGAATGTCCTTGCCCTTGCCTGTACTTTTATCAGTACCCTTCCACTCTTTTAAAACATTCTCCAGGAGAAAAACCTGTGAGAGAAAAATAGCACAATGGCAGCTAAAATGGGAGAGGTATTACATGAGAAAATATCCAAAGGGTGTAATTATTTTTTGAGACCACTATGAGGACTCTCAGGATTTCTTCAGACCTGGAATCAAGCTCCATAGCTGCATTCACCTGTCCTTGAGGAATCCCCCCTAATTTTGAACTGTCCCTTGAGAGATGTAACATAAAAAGGATATTATCAAGGGAGGAAAAAAAGGCAAAAACTAGGCCTTTGTTTTCCTAGATACCCTCAGAGGTACTGGACCACCTGATGCTTTCACAGGAAGGTTTACAGTGTGCTGTAGGTCCATCATGTTCTATATCATTGTCCCATCTTGGAGTCTGGCAAAGATTTGAGGCTTTGAGCTGCTACTGCCTCTGTAGCTTTGATGTCATTGTTCTTTATATTTATAGTTTTCGTAGCCTTAATTTTTGTCTGCTTGCCTGTTTGTTTCTGTGTGCTTACACTGGCAGAATATTTTAATTTATTATTCATGGTGTACTTCTCCAGTCTGTTTCCATCAGGTTAACAAAACCAAATTGACCTATGAATCACACACAGCAGAAACAATGAAAAACATTTTCCTTAAATTTCAAAAGGTTTGTTTCTGAATCTGCCAGAGCCTTTTGAATTGTGAAATGGCCAATGCAGTGTGTGGTACCTTACAGTCTGACAGGACAGTTAGAAAACTGCATGTGGTGGAATGAGCCTACAGGAGAAGAGCAAGTGCACAGCAGTGGAACAAGCCTGGGCTGTCTGGATGCAAAATGGCCCAGAGAGAAGGACTTTGGAGTCCCAGTGGACAGTAAGTTATCCTTGGGACAGCAATGTGCCTTTTGTGGTCAATTTACTCAAAGAACTTGGTAATTTGTTTACACAGGTATTTAATATTCTGAACCAGTCAGTACTTCTGCTGAGCAGCTTCTATGAGTGTAAGAGGTGAGAACAAAATTGAACCAGAAAAACTTTTTACTTGCTTAATCATTTCAAAACCCCAAAGCTTCAGCCTCAGAATCTCTTCTTGTTCTACTAATGTTTTATAGGCTCAATCCCTTGCTCAAGATGAGTTGTTCTTGTTTCATCTT
Organism: Ceyx cyanopectus; assembly: GCA_013401355.1. NCBI lineage: Eukaryota > Metazoa > Chordata > Aves > Coraciiformes > Alcedinidae > Ceyx > Ceyx cyanopectus. The sequence continues at coordinate 34,289 of VYZU01023897.1, read as the reverse complement.
TAGTATTCATGCTACAGCAAAATGATTTTCACATCAAAAGACCTATAAACCACCTCAGGCTCCATTCTCCTCCTCCACATTACAACCACATGGCTTTTTTAAGTTGCCCTGACTTGGAGATAAATTAATTTTTACATTTGATTGTTATGCATTGTTCTTTCTTTTAATACTGTATATTTGTTTCTGCCTCAGCAGCATAGTTATGATAGGAAATTCTTCAGTTTTCCTTTGTAACCAGCAAAGCAGTTACAGGCAGCCCCACTAAGTGTCCACACCAGGTAGTATCAGAATAGCTTGTGGAGAACAGTCTAGTTCATTATGTATGATTTCTGTACTTTAGACCTCTTATGTTATATGCTGGTATTTTGGTTTTTTAAATACATTGCTGTTAAAATACCTGAAAACATACTTTTTTTTTTTTGTCGCCCAAACTCTTAGATTTATATTAAAAAAAAAAGAGAGAGATCAAACTGGGCCTAAAAATCATCCCATTCAGAAGATCACTGTTTTCAGTGGCAAGATTTCTCTTCAGCAATAGGCCTGACAGCAAATGCATGCCCTTGTCCTCCTCTAGCCTCCCAGAATGTTCCTCTTACTGTGTTTTTTTTCCCATTATAAAAATGGTATAAAGTCAGGGCAGCGTGAGAACCACTTTCCTAGGCTGGTTTAGTCAGAGGGCTCACTCCTGCTAATGCTTCTCTGCAAAGATTTAATAAAATCAGTGACAAGGAATGGAAACACGTAATGCCATTAATAGAGACTAATAAGCTTGTTGTTCTTAACTAATCATATTTTATGATTGTTTGTGCAAGGCTACGTACTCAGAGGGCCAAATAAGACAAGCCATTAAACCACGCCAGGATTATTAGCTATTGCAGCAGGCTGAAATCTCTTTAATTTTCAAAATGACTTCTAGAGCATGGAAAAAGCAAAGTGCAACAGAACGAAAGCAGTTTAGAGGAGCTGTGCAGTCTGGGAATGACTGGGGTGATTTTCTGAGAGTTTTAGAAGTTAGTCCTGGAAACCTTGCCTTTCAGTGGGTATTATAATGATCACTGATCTTGGACAAGGTTTTGCCTTCACTTTATTCTTTGATCATGAAAGGATTTATTTGTCATCGTATTCGTATTTATTTGCTTCTGCTCATGATTTTGTCTACTGAAGACTTTTGTAGGAAATACCATCATTAACACTGAAAGAAAATTCATGCATTCTGCCTCCAAATAATAGGCATTCACTTATCATATTATCATATAATGGCTTGGGTTGGAAGGAACCTTAAAGTTTGAGTTCCAACCCCTCTGCCATGGGCAGGGACACCTCCCATTAGACCTGTTTGCTCAAAGCCCCATCTAACTTGTTCTTGAACACATCCAGAGATGGAGCAGCCACAGCTTCTCTGGGCAACCTGTGCAGTGTCACACCACACAGTGAATAATTTATTCCTTATATCTAATATATTTAGTAATATATAAAATAAGCTCATGAAAAGGAACACCATTTTAATATTTTAGTTTTACTTCTTTCTGACTGCAGAGTTTCAGAATCTGCTGCATGAAATAACAGGAGAGAATAGTGTTTATCTTCTACTTCCCAAATAATGAGACTTATGCTCCTTCTTCCAATAAATATTATGAAATGTATCAGTTGGAATGCTCCCAGTCTCCAGGATGCCTGTAGAACAGCATGGAGCAGTTATTTGGCAACAGTCAGAGGGCTGTAGCTGTCGGGCAGCTCCGTGGTGCAATAGCTCTGATATCTAAGGTGGTGGAATGCAAAATAGCTCCAGCTAGACATAGAATGTGGGTGCTGTGAAGTCATGGAAGGGCACCCTGGCATACCAGGAATGTGTCAGGTGACCAGGGAGTCAGGAGAGACCCTTCTGCACCATATATATAATGGTAGATAAAACATGTCTTGGTAGTAAAGGTGAAAAAAAAGCTGGCTGAGTTTTCCTTGGATACAGTCACCTTTTTTTTTTTCATCTGGATATTTTGTCCAGGAGGAATGGGATTTGTAACTCATGTGAGCTCCTAATATATGTATTTTCATGTTCAGTATTATATATATATGTTTATATCTATATATCTACATGCACATATGTGTATATATGTGCACATATATACACACCCTTATCACAGAACGTATGGGGCTGGAAGTGACCTCTGAAGATACTCAGCTCTGCCAGAACCTGGGATGCTCTGCACAAACTCACTGCCCCCTGGCAGGTGCCCATGGCCCCGGGCACATTGAACCCCTAAGCAGCAGGCTGATTGCACCCAGGGCAGGCTGCAAAGCAGGGTTGCAACACAGCTAAAGCTGGTGTGGGAGAAATATTATCAATCTCTTCCTAACCTTCCCAGTTAAGCTTTTCTTTGGTTCATCTATGAGTCAAGAATTCGTTCAGATCTGGTTCTTTCTAAAGTGTCTAATACAATTGATTGTGCCACAAATTGTCTGCATTTCTTCAGCTTAAATTGACCTGCTTTAGTCGACTTTATTAATCTTATCTTTTGTGAGGAAAAAAAAAAAGCCTTTTTCTGCAGTCTCTATGCTCTGTGACATCTTTTATGTCTGGGCCCAAGTAGTTCTTTTCCCAGCATGTCTTAATACATATTTCCTGCCATTGCACTCTCCTGCAAGCTGGCTGGGAATAATTTGGTGCAAAAGAATGTCAGTTCCATAGAAGAGACTGTGCAGAAGAAGCACAGGACAGCAGAAAGGCTGGACATTTACTGTGTTATTTAATTTCATAAAAATATTGACCTAATAATTGACTAGAGATGTGGAGCATAACAAGACTGTAGTCCACTTGAAATTTTAATTTTTTTTTTCTCTCTGTTTTTAGTTCTAGATATCTCTGAGCTGTTCTTTCATTCAGGACTGACTAAACATAGCATGATTAGCTCCTTTTAGCTCAGAGGATACGTATTTGGCACCCTTTCAGAGGAAACAAAATAATAAGCAACTCGGACTTTCCAAAATTAACCAGAGAACACAGCTAATAGTTTGCAAGTGCTACTGAGGTTGAAAGAGAGTGAGGTTTCCAAATGCTCATTTTGGCTTTGAGATTGATACAAGGTTTGTTAATTATGTTATTTGGTGACGCAGTTTGTTACCAGAGTTTTGACAAGATACTGAGAGGGCTTTCTTGCTTCTAGTGAATATTTTCCTTTGCCAGGCTAATTTAAAAGAAACTCTTTGTGTATTATAGTCAAGCCATTTTCAAATTAAGGATGAAATTCTGTCTTACCTAATTGTCACTCTGTTTCCTTTCACAGTGTCTGTAGAAAATATGTGAAATTATTGCTGTGGTTGTGATTTAATAACACATTAATGTGCTTATAGCTATTAAAACCAAAAGTGCCTCTTGTATCAGACATGGAGTCTGTTACTGAGGATTTTAGATTCAAACTGAGTTTTTCTGCTTTCAGGATTCACACGTGCTTGCTAAACAGCAGAATTAGGCCAGGAGCTTTTATTGCGTGGCTGTAGTTCCTGTAATAGACAAAAGTACTGTGGACTTAAACAGAAACTTTCTTTAAAGCTCCCATACTAAATAAAACAGAAGAAATAAGGGCATGCAAATGTTCTTTCTAAATGTTAATGGAGAGTAATTAGTCATTAATCAAGATGAAGAGTAATTGAAGTGGCTTGGGTTGGGAAGACAAGGCAGGCTTATTCCAGGGGATTCATGTGTTTCACAAAAGGCTTCTTAATCTAAGTACTGTGGCTACTTGGTTATTTTTGGTGGAAGAGGAGGGTGCTCTTCAAGGTAGAGCTTAGATTACTAATATATCTGAATCACCTTTTCCCCCCATTGAATATGTTCTGTTCTGGACTGAAAACCATTAGTAAAAGTATAATTGCCAGAGTTCAGGACTCTGGTTCAATCTTCCACCCCTGGAATTAGAAAGGTTAAAGGCAAGACAGACTCACATACTGTTCCCATGGTAACTTTTTTTTGGCATTGATGCTTCCAGGCAGATAACAATACTGGGGAATGTTTGAAGAGCAGGATTTCAAATGTCTGTTTGAAATACTTCTCAAATCCTGTTGCTACCTAAAAGAGAAAATAATAATAATAATAATAATATTGTTATTAATAATAATAATGTTCTGACTCATGCACATGGTCTTTAATTCAATTTTTAAGTGACTTGACATTGGGTTAACTGCAGCTGTCAAAATTCATTTTGGACTGGGGACCATAATTGCATCTGGTAAAAGTTTCTGGAATGGCTTTTCAGAGGTAGTTTAGTTTTGCTTTGCTTTGTTTTTATTTTAAAATCACTGATCTGATGCTTTCTACCTGAGGACTGAAGCCTGCTATAGGTTACTGTGCAAGCCTTCATCAGCCTGAGACAGAGGATGGGTGAGGGATGTTATTCACTGCACTGTTCTCACTTTCTGAGTCCAAGGGTTTTCCTCTGGAAATGTGGCAAAAAGAACATGTTGACCCTTCTGGTAAATATCATGATTACTACACAGGTTTTGCTCAACATTGAACCAAAAACCTGCCACCAAGGATGCAGAGACTACTAATTGTTGCTCAGCTTCCTGAACCTGGGATGCTCAAGGGTTGGAGTGCTACAAGATCAAGCATGAGCAGATACAGTGTTGTGTCACCACTGGATCACACCAGCAAGATGCCAAATATTTTGACATCTTGACCAAATATACACACAAATGTGTTGGATTAAAATCACTGCATTAATCCAGCCTCTGGGCAAAAGTGACAGGTAACACTGAAACAAAGAGGCATACTAATTAGTGATATTGTTTTGCAGCAAACAAATGCATCCAACCCACCATTATTTTCTTTTCCAGCCCCACAGCTGTTCTTTTGTCTTGTAACAATGGAGAAGTTGCTGTTCTCATGTGTCTAAATTGAAGGGGCATAATAACATTATTTATGGCAGGTAGATTAGATATCAAAGATTTTGTTTTCCAATGGGGATCACCACCACCACCAATCTCACATGGTGTGACATTTCTGCATTGCTCTGTTGTAAGGCACCCTTGTCACCCTGACTAGGAACAGATCCATCCTAGATCTAGACACATTGTCACCTATTCTGCTAGAAATAGGTGATGAGAAACAGAAACTCAGTAACTGTGATAGAATACAAACTTTTTCTTAATTTCAAATAGAGTTAGAATGAAGGTTAGTCAAAACAAATATCCTCTGCATTCTAAAGTTTTAATGAAATACTTAATAAACACTCATATATGTTATTTGTTGGAATCACAGTTATTTAAAACTCCCATCTTTGTAGCAATTTTACTTTAGGAAGTATGTGGGATTTCCAGTAGTGTACAGAGTTGGTTCGTCTTTGTACTTTTACAGAAATGTTCTTTTAACATTAAGAAAAAATAAAACAATCTGACTAAAGTAGTGAAATTAAAGTGGTTGGAATCCTTGAATAAAAGCTCTCCTTTTAAAGCAAACACACACCCCCACTCCCAAAATAAAAACCCCACAAAGCAAACAAAAGCTTTACCACATTATGACTTAATTCTTCTATTAAAATAATCTCCTCCATAAATGTTTTCTGGATAAAAGGCAAAAAGAAGCTTCTCCTTCTGAAGGTTTGTGGGATTTTTGTAATTGCTCTTCATATTCTTCTACCAGCTTCTGTGTTAGAGTTTGGGCAGGAAGCAATCAAGGGGAGATGAAGTGATGAGAGATTGGCCTCATTCCAGCTGAGTGGACAATTGCCTCAGCAGAGTAATCTTTTCTGATTGAAGAAAAAGATGAGAGATTGGTCAAGCAGTGAGAAAGACATCACGACCCCAAAATGTTAATTCCAAACCCACTGACATATCTCTGACTCTACAACTCCTTGAAAGGAGGCTGGAGCCTGGTGGGGTTGAGCTCTGCTCCCAAGAAACAAGTGAGAGAAAATGAGGAAATGCCCTCAAGTTGCACCAGAGGAGGTTTAGGTTGGACCTGAGGAATAATATCTTCTCCTCCAGGGTTGTCCAGGACTGACCCAGGCTGCCCAGGGCAGTGGTGGAGTCCCCAGAATCCCTGGAAGGGTTTAAAAGCCTCGGAGCTGTGGTGCTGAGGGACATGGGTCAGTGGTGCCCTGGCAGTGCTGGGTTAACAGTTGGATTTGATGCTCTTAGAGATCTCTTCCAACCAAAATTATTCTATTATTGTATGGTTCCATGGTTCTATGACAGAAAGTGTGGATCTGGGAAAGAAGAAGAAGAGTGACAGAGGTTTTCCCCTTTCTCTTCTGGCAGGCAGTCCTTATTCAGAATTTTTCAGAAATACTGGGACATGGGCAGTAGGCAACTGTCAGCAGCAGCCAGCTGGAAGGACAGTTCAGTCTGATTCCTTTACACAGGGAATGAAACAGACTCCCAGAGATTCCTGGAAGTAACTGGAGAGCTGGTGGAAGCTGAGCTTGCAGGTGTGGAGATGTGCACTGGTGATGCAAATGTCACAGCCCCCAGTGCAATTCCTGTATCAGGAGATGGTGCTGAGCACTCTACCCTGGCAGGGAAACTCTGAGCTTTGCCATGAATAACTGATTTCCACACCAAGGGATGTGAAACATCAGTGCTATAGTGCAGCCTGCCAAAGACATACACATCCTCTGGGGAAATGCTCCTGAAAGAGGTGTGGACATGGGCTAAGTGTACTTGTTACACCAGTAGAAAAAAACAGTTCTTGGGAGCAAAAAAACCCAAATGTTAAGCATATCTCTGAGGCTTAGGGGTCAGCAACAAAGATGCCCACAGATTTTCACTGAATGTCACAGTGACAAATCACCCTTAAGCTGCTGTGGGGATTACAGGAACAAATCCTGCTGCTTCTTGATGGAATCCTGACCAGGTGTTCACATCTACCACCAGACCTTGACCTGTCACCTGGCCTGCAGGAGAATCCAGCTCAAACCAGGAACAGGGTACATCCCCAGGAGGCTTGAGGGCTGGACTGCAGTCCATCTGCTGGCTCACTATGGCAGATGCTGTGCTTTTAAGACAAATTTCTTGCTCCTTGGGCTCTCAAAGCTCTCCACAATTTGTTGTGAGCCAGGAAGAAGCAAGAAAGTAATTAATGCCTTACCCAGACTGACACTGGGGCTTTTCACTTTATCCTTCTGCAGACAGAGCATTAGACCCCAGAGGGTTCAGAGGGGCTTTGCTTTTGCTCAGCATGGCTGAACCAGCATGGCCAAAGCCCTGCCATGTGAGCATCTGTGTGAAAAACCAGCCCTCCCACTCACTCCAGCAGGAACAGTTTTCCACGTGAGATATTTTTTTTTTTCCCTTTGGGCTGCAGCACTGCTCTTTGTCTTGTTCCTCTAAGAGCACCCCATGGCCCCCCCCAGAAGGCAGCAGCGTGATTTATTATTATTATTGTTGTTATTGATACACTTAGAATATGGCAAGAGGAAGAATATTCATTTGATGGCGTCAGCAAATCCGATGGCGTTAGTAGGACCTAGTTTCCAAATTAAGCTCCTTCATAGCAGAAGCTGCTGGAAGTAACTCACTGCACTTTTTACCTTAACTCTTCCCCCCTCTGGCCGTCCGTGGGTTTGGAGTCTCCACAAAAGGCAAATCAGCTCCGTGAGAGGCACTTTGCAGCCTCCCAGGCTGTTCATGTCCCTGCTTGATTTCAGTCCCCCTGAAGCGTGCACACACAAACATTAGAAAGCAAAAGCAACATACCTAGTCCTCCATACTGGTGCATCTCCTTTGCATATGCCCCGAGACACAGGAGTTTTCAGGTTCTCCCAGTACCTCCAAGATTTCTTTAGGAGCTCTGCAGGGAGGGATCTGGTTCTGGGTCACGTTCACCTCCTTCGCTGACTGTGCCAGAAAACACTGACCTGAAAGGTTGACTGTGGAAAGCATCCCAGGCTAATGCAGTCATGCTCATGAGCCTCTCCTGAGTGACTGACAGAAATCAATCATCCTTAGCTATTACTGATGCTTCTGTTCCACTGACATTAAACTTCTGCATTTCTCAGCAGCCGTTTCACTGAGAAGGCACCTGTTGAACAGCTACTCAGTAAAATACCAAATTAATGCTCTTCGTCTGAAGTCATCATGCTGACACCCCAGCAGATTGCTAGGGAAGTTCTTCTGAAGCCAAGCAGGACAGTACATCCCAAAGGAGAACCAACATGTGAGTGTCCTGTTTCCAGCTAGTTTGCCCTCAGTCATAACAATTGCCCAGGAAAGAGACACTGCAAAATGTAAGGTTTACAATACAGAAAAGCAAAATATTTTCTTTCTCTTAATTAGAAAAAGAAGGGAAAAAAAAGGTTGGTGCTGGAAAAGGTTCAGACTTTCAGCTTTTCCTTTAGCTCCATCAGAAAGCAGCTGTTGCTTGCACCAGATGGACTTACAACGCTACTCTGGTTCCCCTCTGTGGCAGAGTTTGAGAGCTCAGCAGTCATGAAGCAACCTGGTGAGGAACAGAACAGGAGGAGGGTTGTGCTTCTGCTTATTAAAGTATTTTAACTAGAAAAAAAAGAAATTGGGAGTGATTATCAAGAAGAGTTCCAATGGTAGCCATCATTTCCTTACAGGCATTCATTCTCAGTCCCATTTTCCACCTATTTCAGGTTTTATCACAATATATTGCACTTCAAGGCAGGTTTTTAACACTCTTCTTATTATCTGTGTGACAGCCCTGGCATAAACATTGTGGGACAGCTGGACTGATGTGGTGGGACAGCTGGATTGATGTGGTGGGACAGCTGGATTGGTGTGGGACAGCTGGATTGATGAGACTCAGGGCTCTCTGCTCTGGTGCTGTGGGTGCAGCAAACCTGCTCCTCAGCTCCGTGTGAAAGCTGTAAGTAGGGAAAAAAAGGGAGGCAGCCCCAGAGAGCCTTTTCCAGGGTCTGTGCTGAAGTGGTTAGAGGAGGGCCAGCCAGGTGTGCAATTTCCTTTTCATATAAGGAAGCCAGATCTCAGGGTTATAAGTCAATGTTTTCCAGGGGCAGGGAGGAACAGTTAAATCAAACAACTTATTTTTCTCTATAGAGAGACCCCAAACAACCCACAGACAGAGGCAGGATCAAACCTGGTGACTAAAAATAATTTGATTAAACATGGCTCCAAAAACACATGTTGGCAAACACTGCTTATTTTATGTTGTTGCTAGAAGACAGTGTTAGATTTTATGCAATTCAGCAATGCATTTGTATAACCATAGTTTTTAAAAATGAAAACAACAGTATCTTATTTTTATCATTCTTTTCTGACTCTGCAAATTGTTTTTTGGGATGGGCGGGCGTAGATACTCTGTAATTTATTAAATCAAATTTCTCTTATTAATCTGAAAGTATTTTATGTCTCCAGACAGTGTATATGACCACAGTGTAAAATTCAATTATTGTTCTATTTCAGGAAACAAGACATATTGGTATTTTTAAATGAGGCAAACATGCATAAATAATAAAGTTACAAATAATAAAGCTGAGCTGGTTTTAAAACTATAGACTAGGCAATTTTATTGCCTATATTACAGTGATTTATAGAATGGTTTTGTTGTTCTATAGATAGTTTCTTACTGTCTTCCTCTTCCACATTGTTCATTTTCACATAGCTGGTTGTTTTTTTGGTCTTATCTGCACTAGACACAGTATTTACAAGATAAGATGTGCTGTTTCAGCTGCTGTTGCTCATGACTTTCCTTTCTTGCTTAAGGGGCACAATGTAGGCAGAGTTCAGAGGCAGCTGGAGAAGAACGTGGCACAGTTACCAGTCCTAAACAGGTGGAACAATACCCTGAGAACCCAGAACAATTTGCTTTGCCCTTGCAACAGGCGAGGCAGCTGTTGTTCCTGGCTGAAGAAATCATTAATGGTGCAAAAGGGGAGGAGAAGAGATTGATTTTTAAACTTTTAACACTGTGTGGTGAAAAAAGAGATCAGGAAAATACAGGAGACATATTTGTGCACCCTAGTCAGAAATGAACAAATCTGGAACCTCAGAAATACTGTGTTTTTATGATCTCTCAACTAAAAGGTGATGGTTTTGGGAGATTCCTGGCTAGCTGTCCTGTGGTAGTGCATCTTTTTGGACTGATCTATGTAAGGAGTTGGTCAGGAGGGTCCTCTGCACACTGACACTCTATGGATAGATTTAGAATTAGCACTTGACTGTCACAGGACAGAGGAATAAGAATTTGAACACATCAGCAGTAGTAAAATGTAGAAAAATATTCTGACAAAAACCAACTACTGAATGTGAGTTGGGAGAGGTGAATAGGAAACTGCTACTGGTTGTACTGGCTTGCAAACTTGCCTGAAGTCACAAAGTAGAAGCAGGAATTTGAAGCTCTAGAATTGCAGCCTATTGCATCCATGTTTCAACTTCTCTGTGAAAGGCAGAACTTCATCAGTACCCAGCACCATGTTGACCTTCTGTCTGAAGCTGAGAGCGGGGCAGCCCATGCTCCTTTGGGCAGCAATGCTGCCAGCTCACCATCCAAAACCTGAAACAACAGAACAGCATCAAGGAGCAGCCAGCCAAACAGAGGTTTTTCAAGAGCAGCACTGGGTGAGGGTTGCAAAAACCTCCTCACACAGGCACCTTCCATATGTCTTTTTATGAGCACAGTTATGAAGCCATAAAGATGACCTATGGTTGTTTCCTAACTGTTAGTATATTGAACACTTCTGTCAAGCAATAGGAAGGTGAAACTTTTTCCAAGACTGACATAACGGAGGTGTCAGAAAATCTATACATTGCTGCTTCACTCACTGGAAATAGAGAATATGTCTCTACAACTGCATTTTGGGAGCTACAAGCACAAAGTGACAGTGGATCAGCATCACACAGGCAGCTCCATGGCAATTCAGCTGCTGCATGTCCTTCCCAGTGACTGCCTGGCCTTGACCTGAAACATTGCCCTATTTTTTTGGCAGGTGAGTTGCTGTGCTGCCTTAGAGAGCTTAAACAGCTCTGCACGGGGTCAGGAGAGTGCTGGAGGCAGCACGAAGGCAGAGAAGGGCAGCTGTAGCAGCAGAGGTGGTCAGATGGGTTTGCTCTGCTGTGGCAATAGCAGCTGAATCCACAGCAGAGCAGCAGTGCTGAGGTTAGAGGAAGGGATGGAGACAAGGAGATGTAATGAGAGAATGGAAAAGAAGAGGTCAGAAGCCATCTTCTACTCTAAGTGGCTAGGAGTTGATGCCTTTAGGGGTATCTGAGAGCACTTTCCTGATGGTTTTCTCTGATAGATCTGCCTCATAGAAACAGAAGGAATAAAGCAAATACCCAGCGAAAATTCTTGCAGCCTTTCAGCTGCAGGGACAGTCCACATTTTACTTCTTAAGCCTGCGCCTGAACACTTGGGGAGATACACCCTGCACAGCACAAAAGGGTCTGTTAAATTCCATTCTTTCTGATAAGAAACAGTTGAATTTGGAAATAGTTCCTGTGTTGCCTGTTTTCCTTCCTCGCTCATTTGTTTGCTCTGCCTGGTTTGGTTCAGCTGCAGTTTATGGAAGTAACTCAGTTACACAGGAAAGAGCCTATTTCTGTAAGAGGCTGAAGTTCCTATCTACTGCTCCTACTCACAGTGTTCTGAACTACTAGGCACTGTTTAAATAACTGATAAGAACCTTGCATTAACTCCCACCTCCAGCAAACAAGGCAAATAGCAATCCAATGAAAAAAAAATCACTAAAAATACCCAGGACTTCAGCTCTCCTGGGAAGTTTTAAGTGAGACCCTTTTATTGCCTTGCATTAAGCTATAGGTATCCACTTCTATGGTCATCTTCTGCTGATCTGCCCCATGATTTCTACTGGCCATGATACACCTGGCATGTGTTTTGCCTTTCTTTGCAACAAGACAATGTATCACATATTATGGTGTCCAACACAAGCTTATTTTTCTAGAGAAAGGATCAGTCCTTCACCTCACAGGAAAAAGATCCAAATTGGAATATAATTTTTTTGACACCTCTTTTTAGCACTTATTGAATAACTGTGTGACAGCTTAACTCTCAAAAAGAGTGAATTGCAACAAATAAAGACATAGGTAAAGCTTGATCTTATAGCCAAGGCATAGTAATGAGCTTAATAAGATCAACAGAGGTATAAATTCATGCTCATTTTGAAAGGTGCTATTATACTGTGCTCAGAAAGGAATTTTCTACATGCAATTCAAAGTTTTCTACTCTGAAATGCAGGCAGAACTAATTTTTCTTTGAGCACACAATTCAGCCCAGTCTCAGACTCCAGGCAAACATCTGCAGAGGAAGAGCTGCTCATTCCCTGCAATTTAGTGCTCTCAGTGCAAAGTGGTGGACATGCTGTACTTGGAGATAACTGCACTCCTGCCTCTGCTTCTGCTGTCAATAGCATGGGAGGAAGGAGCTGAGGGTGTTCAAATTCACCTAATATCATCCCAGTCCTTTCCCACTTAATGCTCTCAGTTTGCTGCTTACATGTGTCACAAACTTAAAGCAAAGAGAGGGACCAGCAATTTGGAGAGGTTTTGATTTTCAGATCAGATATAAACCATTTAATGCCTCTTAACAAGAGAGAAATTGAAAATTTTTGTCTTTAAATCTATTTTCACCATCATAGGAATTGCTGCACGGACTTGTTCCCTTTCTTTTTAATGTACAAATTATTAGGTGTCCCCAAAGGCTCTAAGAGAAATGGAAAAGCAGTGTTGTCTCTGAAGTTTCAGATTCTGGAAGCTTTAATGAAAAACTGTTCAGATATACACCTATTCCACCTTCCACACAAAAAAGGAAAACTCAAACATTACTCTTGCCAAAAACACAGTTCTACCTCTAAGACAAAAACTGAACTCCTTGATTTAAATTCCCATCCTGAATTTTCTTTGGAGGGACTTCTGTGGGAAGAGACTCTGGTAGGATTTGGAAAATGCTCAAGTATTTACAGTTCTCACTAAAGACTCAACAACCTCATTCAAATTCAAATCACATTCCCTCAAATGATTGGGGTGATACAATTTAGAAACTATTCATGTACTTTTTCCCCTCCTTGACTACAATTTTAGTAAGAAGGCTGAATCTCAGCTGTGGAGTTTCCAAAATAGGTAGTCACTGTTCTGATTTGCCTTTTTCAAGTGTGTCAGCAGATTTGCCTGAGGAAAATTGCTCCTCTCCTCCCAACAGAAATGGTGCCAAACTGGAGGCAGCAACAGGCATCATTGTGACACCTGCTGTGGGGCCTCTCACCAGGGAGATGATTTCTGGAGGACTTTGTTTGCCCTGATGCAATTTCTGCAGGTGAAAGTGTTAGATATGGAAACAGCAATTGGAGAGTTACTCAGGAAGGATTTTTCTCTGATGACCCAAATCAGTGCTCAGAGCAATGATCTACCACCTCCAGCCTACCCACACCTTCAGAAGATGGATTAACAGTAAAGCTCAGCCTAGTCCCAGTTCAGTCTGCATCACAGAATGTGCCTGTGATGGACACAGACCAAGAAAGATTCAGTCACTGGATGCACTGCAATTTATCCTGAGGATGGCTGTCCAAATGAATTAATTCTATGGTTCTTTTATTTTTGTTTTGTTCTTTAAACAGAACACTACCTTGTAAAGTTTTCTTTCACCTCCCAATGTAGGAAAGGAACTTAGCTGTTATATTAAGTATTGTACTTAAATATGTAGCTATATATAATTAACAGAAGGAATTACTTGCACACACAAATGACAAACCCTAAATTAGCATCAAAATCTGGCCACAAATGTAAAACCCTAAAAGTCATCATTTATTTTCCTTGCTTTCAGCATTCTAGCATCAGTGTTCTGCTTTGAGCTAGGACACAACCAGCTCTCCATTCAGTGATTTTACTTTTCAGCTCAGTCTTTTCTAAGTGATTCCACTTTCTGAAGTGAACAGCATGTTTTTGCAGACAGTCTCTGCTCCCAGCAGTGATAACGCTCCATGTTTAGACTTACTGCCAAGGACTAGTGTATGCAGAAAGGCTCTTGCTTATACTTGCTCCTATGGAGACCAAGGTCACTGCTAAATCTTGTGCACCACCTTGGAATGTCATAAGTAAAAGGGCTGTAAGCAAGTAAAAAGGCTGCAACTTGTGGGGAGGAGCAGCCAGGACTGGTGACCCCAACGTGACCAACGAGGGACCCAAACGTGACCAACAAGGGAGATACGTCACAGTCAGTATAAAGCTGAGGCATCACGAGGGTCAAACTTCTTCTTCTATGGCCGGTGTCTGAGGAGGATTCTGTCTGTTCTGCCTTTGATCCTGATCCATGTGTTCCTGAATCCAGTTCCAGAATCCAGCTCCTGAATCTGGTTCCTGTCTGCTGCTGAGTCCAGTCCAGGACTTCCCCAGTGCCTGCTCTACAGCATCAGTGGTGATGTGACCATCATTGGGGGAGTTAAATATTGGTTTTGTATATATTTGTATCTACAAATTTCAATATTTTCTTATTAATACTATTATATTTTCTTTATATTGCTACTAGATCGTTAAAGCTGTTTCTGTTTTCTTTTCCAATCCATAAATCCTTCTCCCTTATCCCCTTTCTATTCTCCTTTGGGAAGGGAGAGGGGCTAACAGAGAGTATCCATCATTCCTTTAGTGACCAGCCTACCCTTAAACCTTGACAGATTATTGGCATCCAAAGTGGGGCAGCTGGGACTCTGAGAAGTCACCCGAATAATTTGCCTTCCAGCTCTCTGAGTTGCAAAAGCATCGGATTTTTTTTTTCCTTTGAGACTCTCAAAGGGCTGGAAATTAAAACCAACAGCTCCCAACACATTGGTGACAAGCACGATATTATACCGAGTCTTCTCAGAGGCTGGCTCCCAGTTAAGCAGCAATGGAGCTGCCAGACGCGTTTTGCTGTTGCTGTTTACTGCTTTTGGCTGTTTATTTGCGGTTTCTCCGTTCTGGTCGCTGGGCAGAAGCGGCTGCTTCGCTCTGGTGCTTAGTGCTCTGCGCTGCGGGCTGCTGGGCGGTGCTGGGACCCGTGTGCCTCGGGCGGCACTTAGCGGAGTGCGCTGCCAACTACATCTCTGCTTCCACCTCGGGAAATTCCTCTGCTCCTGGCCATGCCGAGCCGGCTGCTCTAGATTCTGAGGGTTTAGGCTCTGGTTGCTACTATCAAAATATCATCTTTTTGTTATCGGTTCTCCTGAATGTGTGGTGCCAGGTGAAACATCGGAGCGGGTGTCGCTGCGATGGATCCGCCGCAGCTCCCAGAGAGAGCGCGGTGCCGGTACCCGGAGCTGCCGCTGCTGCACCCGGAGCTGCCGCTGCTGCACCCGGAGCTGCTCGGAGCCCCCCAGCCCCTGCCACACGCACCGCAGCTACGCAGACACGCTGGGGCCCCGCAGCCAGCACCGCAGCTACTCCAGCTCCTACAAGCACCGCAGCTACTCCAGCTCTGACAAGCACCTCATCTCATCCAGCTCTGACAAGCACCACATCTACTCCAGCATCGACAAGCACCGCAGCTACTCCAGCTCTGACAAACACCCCAGCTACTCCAGCTCCTACAAGCACCTTATGTACTCCAGCTCCTACAAGCACCTTATGTACTCCAGCTCCAACGAGCACCTCAGCTACTCCAGCTCTGACAATGAGCTCTGCTGCTACCCCAGCTCCAACTCTGAAAAGCACTGTAGCTACTCCAGTAACAAGCACTGCAACTCCTCTAACTTCAGTAACAAGCGCCACAGCTACTCCAACAATGAGCACTGATGTTGCTTCAACAAGCACTGCAGCCACTTCAACTCCAACAATGAACACTGCTGCTACTCCAACAAACACTACAGCTACTCCTACTCCAACTGCAACAACAAGCACTGCAGCTTCTCCAGCTCCAACAACAAGCACCACAGCTACTCCAACTCCAGCAAGTACTGCCGCTACTCCAAGTACATCAAGCAGCTCTGCTGCTACTCAGACTTCAACAACGAGCACTGGCACTACACCAACAGCCACTGAGGCCACTCCCACTCAGTCTGCACCTGTACAAGTCAATCCTGTGATCAGAAAGAAATGCCTAAAAAAGTCAGATCGCCCAGTGAAGGATGAGGAGTCAGAACCAGGGCAACAGGATGACGAAGAGGCAGGAGAAGGTCCCTCTCAAGCATGGCCATTAGGGGGAGAGGAGATGAAACCAGAGATGATGGTCCAGTCCTTACCTCTGAACGACTTGCAATACTTAAAACAGAAGTTTAGCCATCATGGAGGTGAGACAATTACCACCTGGTTACTTCGATGCTGGGATAATGGGGCCAACAGCATAGTTTTGAGGGGTAAAGAAAGCAGGCAGTTGGAATCCCTGGTCAGAGATGGAAGCATTGACAAAGCACCTGGAAGAAAGACAAACAGCCTCTGGAAGCGACTCTTGTCGGCCGTAAAGGGCAAATATCCCTTTAAAGACAGTATCAGGTGCTGCCCAACCAAATGGACCACCATGGAAAATGGCATTAAGTACCTGAGAGAACTGGCTGTGTATGAGCTGCTCTACGCCGACGGGCAGACCATAGACCCCGATGCAGTGCTGTGCACGAGGCAAATGCTGCAGAATTTTGTGCAGAGCTCACCCCCAATCTATTCCCGCATCTTGGCCACGGTGATCTTGGGTGGAGGGGCCGGGACACCAACTGTCAGGGAAGCAGCTAAGAGAATACAAGAGTATGCCAGACAGCAGCCCAAAGTGAAGTATGGGCAAGCCTGGCAAATCGACTACATCTCCTTTCCACAAACCCCCCAAGGCAAACGTTACGTGCTTAGCATGGTGGAAGCCAATGCTGGGTGGCTGGAAACGTACCCAGTGCCCCACGCCACTGCCCAGAACACTATTCTGGGCCTGGAAAGGCAGATCTTGTGGAGACATGGAACCCCCGAAAGGATCCAGTCGAACAATGGGACCTATTTCAAAAACAATCTTATTGACAACTGGGCCAAAGAGCATGGTATTGAGTGGGTGTATCACAGTCCCCAACACACACCAACCTCCAGAGGAATCAGACAATACAATCATTTGCTAAAAGCTACCCTGAAAGAAATGGGGGGTGAAACCTTTAAAAACTGGGATGCATATTTAGCACAAGTCACCCAATTAATTAACACCAGGGAATCCATCAGTCAGGCTGGTCTTGCTCAGTCAGACCCTTTGCATATAGTAGAAAGGAATAAAGTCCCTGAGGTGCACGAAAAGAATTTGTTGGGGAAAACTGTTTGGGTTTCTACTGTTTCTGGCCAAGGCAAACCCCTTTGTGGGATTGTGTTTGCTCAAGGATCTGGAAGCAGTTGGTGGGTGATGATGAAAGATGGTGAAGCCCAATGTGTACCTGAAGGAAATTTAACTCTGGCTAAGGATACTCAGTTTTGAGCTGTATGATGTTAATTGCTCCATAATGCTAACAGTGTTCAGTAAGTGTATTTTAGGACAATACATTGGTGATGACAGAGCTACTTTAGTGAGTGGCATCCAGTAACCTTGTCAAGGTAGACCTGCAACATGTGAGAAAGAACTGTGATGAATTTCATACCATCCCCCCTGCCCTGAGAGTCTGCTATGATAGATGGAAGCCCACAATAATGAACTACATAAAATTAATGAACTTGTGTGTAGAAAGATAAATCATAAGCTAGTGATGGGAAGGATGTAAATTGTATAGAATAAGGGGTGGAATGTCCTGGTTAGAGCTAGAACAGAACCAAGTCTCTATTCACTCACTTTCAGCTCAGTCTCTTGTAAATTCAGAAAATGAGGTTAGTTAACAGCAGATTTTCTCAGTGTCTGCTCCTAGATTGATAGTGCTCAATGGTTATAGTTACTGCTAAGGACTGGGGTGGGGAGAAAGGCTCTTGCTTCTACTTGCTTCTATAGAAATGGGTCACTGCAAAATCTTGTGTACTATGGTGGGGTGGTCTAAGGGAAAGAAAGGATAAGCAAAAAAAGGCCACACATGTAGGGAGGGGCAGACAGGTCTGGTGACCCAAACCTAACCTATGAGGGATGTAAATCATAGTCTATATAAAGCTGGGAGTTCTCAAGTTTTCTCCAGCATCCAAGAAGGACTCTGACAATTCTTATGCTTTTGATTCCCAACCATGTGTTCCTGAATCCAGCTCCTGAATCCAGTCTGAGATTTCCCAAGTGCCTGCCCTGCAACATCAGCAGTGATGTGACCATCATTATGGGGATTAAATATTTGTTTTATATGTATTTCATTATTTTATATTTCTTCTTGTTACTGTTTTATTAAAGCTGCTTTAGTTTTCTTTTCCAATCATTATTTTATCTCCATTATTCTCTTTATTTTCATCTTCTGGGAAGGCAGAGCTCAAATAGCAGCAAAATGTATGGCAATTACCTAGAGAACCAAGTCCTGGTGTTTTAATGGTAGTAAGATGGGGTGTTTCAATTGCTAGGAAATTGTTTGGTGGGGGAACACCAAGCACCACTTGGGGAAGAAAAAAGGAGGGGAGGTGAGAAAAAAAAAAACAAACCATGGTGAAAAGCTTTTCTCAGTTAAAAAAAAAAAAAAAAAAAAAAAAAAAAAAGGGCATCTAAATTCAGTCTCCCAAAACATTAAACATTTTCAGGGCATATTCCTGAAAAGACAGAGCCCTCTACTGGACTCTGATTTTTATTTATTCCCCCCACCTCTAAATCCTTTAGTTTTAGAAATCCAAGTGCCAGTGCTAAATTGTTGTGGCTCATGTAATTTTCTTGGTCTTTCTACTGACATGCACTACTGGAAAAAGAAAAATCCATACAGTGCACAAAGAAACCATAAATACCCAACCAAAAGAGAAGATAGAGGAAAACACCCTCACAAACCAGTATTTTCAGAGAGTTTATTTATAGAATTCTTACTTCAATTTGGCACACAACTGGAAAATGCTAATACAATTTGGTGGGAACAACAGGAAAAATGCTGGAGTGTTGCTGGTCCTTCGGGGAAGAAAAAATAGAAGTGTGAATTACAAATACAGAACAATAGGATTTGAAAACAAGATTAGCTGAAAGTGGGCTTTATCAGCTGTAGGCCACAAAAAAAAACCCAAACTAAACAGAAAGATTTAGAACCTCGAGACACTGGTTATGATGTTTCCAAGTCCTCTAGTACCATAAACCAAAGCCTCCAGAGGCAAGTTTAACAAAACCCAGGTTGTTTTCTCTCTATTGGCAGTAGTTGAGCTCTCCAGAATTTAGCTGAATTTACTGTTTGTGTTTTATCTGGCTTGCTTCTGCTCTCACTGAATTCAGTGGGAACAGTGCTCCTGACTTCAGGAAAATCAGGCCTTTCACAGGCCAGTGGAGCCTCTTTCATAAGCAAGGGAGCTCTGCACCCAGAGGAACAGAAAAGCTGAATTCTTGTAACATTACACTCAAAAGCTGTTTTCTTCTCCTTTTTAAAACAGTTTAGCTTCTCCTGAGTCCATTCACATCTTTTCTGCATGTCCAGTGCTACCAGTCCCAATAACCTCTCTACAAGATGCCTTTAATTGTAGACACCTGTTACACTTTTGGTAGGATCAGCACCTTAGACCTTGGTCCCAAACATTAACTGCCTGAGGGTGAACTTGAATAGTTTGCTGCTATGGCTCTCCAGTTCTGGGAGTGTTTCCACCTCTGATCTCTCTTTTTTTTCTTGTCCACATGGACTAAGAAAGGAGCAGGGATCAGGAAGGAACAGAAAAACAAGGAACAACAAAGCAGAGGTGGCTGCTAATTGCTGGCTCCAGAGGGAGCCTTGGAAGGAAACAGGTTGAGCAGTTCTGAACCTCTCTCAGAAGAGCTGAGAGAGATGGAGTGGCATCTGAAACCCATGAAGTACAAATCTTCAACAGCTTCTTGGATGACAACCTGCTCATGGGGGGAGAAGACACTCCCAGCAGGTGCCAGCACTTCATTGGAAGGGCTGCCCTGCAGAAGGTATGGTTCAGAAGCCAAGCAATCTTTGGGTACTCAGGGTCATCACAATCTTGTCTGAGTGAGATAAAACTGCACTATATCCACTTCACTGCAGTTTTATCACTGAGGAGAGCAGGTCAGAAGATACAAAATCAAATCTATAATTGCTAGTGTGACAGGGCCTAAAACCTCTACAATAAAGCACTGACAGGAGCCATCCATCCAGGCTCTCCTTGGTTAGGGGCAGTCTCCCCCATCCTCACCCTACCTTGGGCTTAAAAATCACACAAGCATTTATTTACCTGTGGTCCATGAACTCTTAACTACATGGTTATCAAACCCCTGAAGGACAAGATAAATTAAACTATCAATGTATTAAAATAACATCAAGAAGTGAAAATAAGTGTTCTCTGTTACCATTTCTCCAGCACAGCCACCTGCTTCTTTCCTCTCTAGTTCAGTTTTCTCTAGTTTTCTTTAGAAAACAGATCCACAAAGGGTTTGGGTGTAACTGGAAAGACAGTAGCCTGGCCCAGGTTGTCCAGAGAGGTGGTGGAAGCCCCATCCCTGGAAGTGTTCCAGGCCAGGCTGGATGGGGCTCTGAGCAACCTGGTCTAGTGCAAGGTGTCCCAACCAGATGATCTTTAAAGTCCCTTCCAACCCTGACCATTCTATGATTGATTCTGTGATTCTATAAAAGCAGTTTTGCCATCAGAGAAGCTGCAGTGGGAACAGCATCCAGGAGAGAAAGCAGCCAGCCTCAGCTGGTAGAACACAAACAGGGCTCAGCACCTCTCAGCACAGTGCTCTGGGGGCTGTGGACCCCTCACTTCACACTATTAAAGCAGGAGGATACAGTATTGCACCACTGAGGAACTGCTCCAACAGGTAAGAGGATGTTACAAACCTGTTGGGATACTTTTGTTTAGAAACAAAAAAGGAAGAGATGAACTCAGGTGCCAGCTCCCCTCTATGGCCCCTGATCTTCAGACACTGGCCATTTAAAATAAAATAAAAATAATATTTAAAAAAATCTCTTATCACATCTATAGCCAAGTAGGAAAATCTACTCTAATGACCACAAAATAAAAGCAAATATATGAAACATCACTTTGCAGCTTCACCTATATGGTTAAGTTACCATCTGCCAAATATTTTCATAATTATTAGTGCTCTGTAGATCAGAACAGATTTTATATAAACCCATCTGTAAAAATCTGGCTAACAGGTTAAACTTGAAACTACTTAAGTACAATATTCAACTCTTTTATTTTTGTGTCCATTTATTTAGAAAGCATTCATTCAAGGAATGAAAGGCTGGACTCTTGGTACAGTACAAGGTATCACTTATGCCACTGTCCACTCTTTTTTAGCAGAATGAAAAAGAGAAGAAACATACAGCTGGAGAAGAATTTCACTTGAAATTACCTTAATCATATTAGCCACTCAAAAAATCCACCTCTGGAAAACCAATGTTAAAACATCATATCCAGTTACTTCCCTTGTTTGGGCCTAGAATACTGCTGTGAATTATGTGTTAATTAGGTTTTTAGAAAATACATACTTTGTAGGACCCACCTACTCCATGCACTTGTTTTAAATGGCATCTCTAAAAATGACAGGACAGTTTTAGGTGGAAAAGGCTGAGATAAAGAACAGTGTTCTAGCCCAGCAGGGAGACACAGGTACAGTGCCATCTACCACTGGGCATGTGCTTAAACCTCATCCTAACAGCCAAGCTCACTGAACTATTTAAGCCAGAAGAGCAAAAGGATGCTGCAGAGGATGTTTTAGGATGGAGCAGAGACAGCCAGGGAAATTGGCTGTGCTGAGCACTGCAATCACAGTGCACTGGCACTGAGCAAGCACTTCTGAACACCTACCTGTCCGCACAAGAGTTGCATCAGAAACTATAGTCATGAGGTGCTCACCTATTCCCAAATTGAAGCAGCTCCTCCTTAAACTAGAGTGGGAAGTCCCAAGCACCAGCTCAGCTGTGGGAAAGCTCTAGAAGCTTGGATTGCACCAGCAGTAGTTAACTGGACACCTCACTCTCTCCTTTTCTTCATGATCACAAGTGAGATGGGGCCAGCAAAGGTCTGCTGTGAAAGGTGCTGAACACTGATCCACTGCAAGAAAACAGTTTTGGATATAGTTTTGGATTAAATGGGTGTGAACAAGCATGACTTGCTAATGCAAGACTAGCTAGTCCAGCCTATGGGAGGAAGGGAGGGAGGACTGAAGCTCTTCTTTGTATCTTATCTTCCCAAGGAAGAATAAATTAGGCAAATAGCTGTTTAATGCTCCATACCTTCAAAGGTGCAAGTAAGATCTTACACAATATGTAACAATCTCTTTCTTACTTTTCATTTCTCATACAGAAGCCAAGTCTGACCACAGAGAGGTGACAGAATCGTACCTAAAATAAGTCACATTTTCTCAAGGTAAGTTCACATGTGATTCCAACTTGTATCTAAAAACCACAACCTGCCACAGATTTCAGCTTCATTGCCTATTTAAATATTGTGCATTTGACCTGTGACACAGTTTTTTATACTAGGTTAACTATGGCTATTCCTCATATTTGAATTTTAATCCATGTTCTTTAACTAATAAACGGAAGAGCTGCTTTTTTTTTTTTTTTAATTAGGCTTTAAGTAATTTAAATCAGCCTGGAGGAAAAAAAAGCTGCAGTCTTCTTGTAAAATATTACAAAATCCTCAATAAATATCCTGATTTTTACTATTTGCTGAGGTCTGGAAGCTGAACAAGTTTTTCAAAATAGACCCTTTTTAAAAAGGCCATGTTCACTTATTTGTGGTAGCATATAGTAGTTTATTACATTGAAAAATTGGAAGTTGCTTTGTGTATTACCTACATGTGTAAAAGCTATTTTCAAACAGCAGCAATAGTGTCAACTCTGAAAAAACAGTTCTCTGAGAAAACTACCTGTACCAAAAGGCCAGTAGGACTAAGCTTCAGTCTACTTTGCCAGTAGGTTTACAAACAAAAAGCCTGTATCTATAGTCACACTACATCTGAGGAGGTCTTTTGGAAATGTGGACATTAGCTAGACATTAAAAAGAGGTATCTAGACATGCTCTGCTACTGACAGATGGAGAAAAATTCTGCTCAAGCAGAATAGCAGCATGATGAGAGAAGTTAAAATTGAAGTAGTTAAGAATTTGCTTTGAACAGCCTAAGCTTATCCTGATAACTTTGAAGAGAAAACATCTGCATTAACTAAGAATTTCATCTTTCTTGTGGAGAGAAGGGCAACTTACCTACTGGTAATTCAAGTAACAGGTACACTTAACCCCTCAAAGCCTTTGGAGAGATGCAGAGAACAACACAGACACATTTTTTGCAGATAGAAGTCCACACATTTTAGAGATGCAACAAATTGTCATTTGACATGAAAGGGATTCTGTTCTGTGTGTACTGGATTGACAAAGAATAGTTTTCAGTAAAGTTTTGCAGCCCCTGCTGTACTTCAAGTACCAAATGTTCTTGCTTAGACAGATTCAAGTTCTCTATGCATATTTCCACAAAGTAACCACAAGATGTTTGGGATGGCTCAAGAACTTTCTGCAGAAAAGAGCATGCCTGAACCTAAAGAGATAGAGAAGTTATTTCTGAGGTTGTAGAAAAATTGCTGGCTTAGATCTTGTGTTATAAATGGAAACAACCAACTGACTTAGTATTCCTGTGAAATTCATTCCATGTGACTGTCCAGTGGAAAAAAAGAAAAACAAAACAAAACAACAACCCAACAAACTAATCAACCAAACAAAACCAAACAGGTACTGCAGGAAGAGGCTGCTTCTACAGGCACAAACATCAAATGAGGAACAAGTCCTACATCAGAGAAAAATTCAGCATGCAACTTCAACACCATACGCAGAAATCAAGGACAAGAAGTAACTGTTAAAAACTATACAAGGAGACATCACCTTTTACAAAGGTGCATGGAAATAATTACACTGCTTAAGAAAACATTGATATTCACAACCCATCTGAACTAAATTGGTTTACATCTTCAGAAAAAAGTCAAAAGAGTAAAGAATATGTCTTTTTTTTTTTCTCCCCTCTTAAATAGCAGGAGTGCCCCATGGCCAAAGAGAAACTGCTGCTGCATCTAAATTCCTGTCAACCTCTTGTGCTTTCTGTTCAGGGGACACAGGGTCATGTTACCTGCTGAACTGTTACAGAGTTACCAGATGCCTACACAAATGAACCTTTCTTTTTTCCTACCTAATTCATTATGGAGTTGCTACAGCTACAGTAACAAGATGGAAAAGGTTCCCACAAGTTCCTGTGAGAACTACTGATGTTATTGTAGAAATCAACTTGGATTTTTCTTTAGCTCACAAATATATACTGTATATGCACCTTGAATAGAAGAACTGCATGAAAACAGTCTGAAAAAACAAAGAAAAAGAAAGATGGAAACAGAGGTGTGAGGCAGTCAGTCCCCTTCCTATGTCTGATTATTATTATTATTCCTTTTTTTTTTATACCACCACTGAAGAAACCCAATGCACAATATAGTCCCCAAACCCACACCAAAACTGCTTTGCTTTGTTGTGCATCTTTCCCAGCAGGTTTTCACACCTGCTCCTTCAGACAGAGCATTTGGAGGCTACAGAAGCATGACCTGTACTTCTCCATCAGTCAAGTTTATTTGTGTGATGTTTTTTCCAGATCTGGAAGTTTTTCAATTAGTGCTTTATGGTTCATGTTGATACTGGCTATAAGTCCTCCCTCATTGCCATCTGAGCCAGTGTAACTAATTTCTTCACCAGCCAGGGTAGTCATATGGCCACCCAATGCTCTCAACACTGCATTTCCAGCACATATGTCCCATTTTTTAATGTAGGTGACATGGATATACACATCAGCTTCTTCTTGATTCTTTTCAGCCACATCAAGGAGGGCCAACACTTTATAACCTAGGACAGAAAGAAGTGGAAAAAGAAAAATTAAACCAAGTTTTTCTATTCATCACAAAGGATAAATCTATTTGTGTTAGTAATATGCACATGCATATTTTTTCCTGGCTTTTTATTACAGTAGAAGATGCCCACACCACTGTATAACAAGCAACTCAGTCCAGGGCATTCTCCTTTATCATACATTATACAGTATAACACTACTACATGTTCAAAATAAAATGCTCTCTTTCATAGAATTTTCAAACTAAAACCTCTTTGGGTGGAGTATGAAGCAGATGAAAATGGATTTCTGAGACACTAGTTTTCTCTTGGCAGAAATACAAGAAGTAGTATCAAACTTCAATGACTTTTCTTTAAAATATTGTTTAATTAAATGTACTGCTAGTTAACCAACAACCAACAGATTCTCTTCCCTGCTTCTTTATTTGCTCTCACAACCCTCTGTCCTCCAGAGGCATCAGTGCCTTCAGTGAACTCAGAGCAGGGAGTTCAATGGAAGGGCCACACAAACACTGCTGCTCCAGGCTTGGATTCACTGACACACTAACTTGTGAACAGCCTGAAGAAGCCTCAGGGAGGTTTCTATCCACAGGATAAACTGTCTCTGTTGGCAAGTGCTTGCTTTTAGGGACGTGCCAAACAAAAGGCAAGAGGCAACAGAGGCTATGCCACACTTAGACCCTTCTGTCTAACACCAGCTATCCCATTACATCACTCAGAAGCAATGGAGAGGGGGTAGGATGGTGAAGAAACGAAACCTGCTCCACCAGCAGGGATTATCACAGTCTTGTTCCCAAAGGTCTGCCGGGCAACTTGGTCAACTTTTCCTGCATGGGAGCGGGACACAATAATCCTTGGAGTCTGCTCATTGTAGGAGGCTCGAGCTTTGACGTTTGCCCCTCCATCCACCATTGCCCAGGCTACAAGAGAAACAACAATTCTGTTAAGATTTACAATAAGCAAGCTCTGCTCCGTGTGAAAAGGATGCTGATCTGAGAAAATTGATGCCTCTGCCTTAAATTCCCTCCCTGCTGTAAAAGGGAAAAGTTAGGGCCGACAGGAGGGAGGAGGGCATGTCCATGTGTGCACACAGGCAGAGGAAAAAAAAAGGAGACAGCCCCCCCACACTCATCTGTGCATATGGCATTATCCCTGAGTATTCTTGTGTGATAATTCCAAACAATAGAGTAAGAGTGGGGAAATCCAATTTAAAATTATATTTCGGAGTCAGAAACAGATCCAGTATTTCCTCAAAGAACCTTTTCATAAGAAAAAGCCCCACTATCCTTCAGAGCAAACAGCAAAAAATGTAATTGAGCCATTTTGTTCAGAAGGATGGCAATGCTGAGGAAAGAAAAAGCTCAGGAGGTCAATAATACTCAG
This sequence comes from Ceyx cyanopectus, assembly GCA_013401355.1. Classification (NCBI taxonomy): domain Eukaryota; kingdom Metazoa; phylum Chordata; class Aves; order Coraciiformes; family Alcedinidae; genus Ceyx; species Ceyx cyanopectus. The sequence goes on along the minus strand of VYZU01023897.1, from coordinate 8,078 downwards.
GAAAACAGTCGATGCTGTCTTTTGGAGGACTGGATTTAGAAAATACAAACCTCCTACTCATTTCATCATGAGGTTCAAAGCCAAGCTTGGTAGGTGGAATCCCCTACCCATCCATTTGACATTTATTGATCAGACTAACTAGCAATTTCATCTCAGTAGGGAGACAGATTGTACAGCAACAGACTGAGTTATGTGTAATAACAATGCCAACTGTCCTTTATTGCTTTGCATGTGTGTGGTAGAATTAGGAACAATCCTGCTCACAACATATCAGTATTTCCAGCTTGGGAAATGAATACTCTTCACACAGGATGACATAATTCTTTGTACCTCATCTGATGCTGTGCCTGAATGTTTCACACTGCACTATTACTTGATAAGACAAGTGGCAGTGGCTTTAAACTGGAAGAGGGTAGATTTAGAGTGGATATAAGGAAGAAATTCTTCACTATAAGGGTTGTGAGACAGTGGAACAGGTTGCCCAGAGAAGCTGTGGGTGCTCCAAGAACATGTTGGGTGGGTCTCTGAGCAACCTGGTCTAGTGGGAGGTGTCCTTACCCATGGCAGGNTTCCTATGTCTGATTATTATTATTATTCCTTTTTTTTTTATACCACCACTGAAGAAACCCAATGCACAATATAGTCCCCAAACCCACACCAAAACTGCTTTGCTTTGTTGTGCATCTTTCCCAGCAGGTTTTCACACCTGCTCCTTCAGACAGAGCATTTGGAGGCTACAGAAGCATGACCTGTACTTCTCCATCAGTCAAGTTTATTTGTGTGATGTTTTTTCCAGATCTGGAAGTTTTTCAATTAGTGCTTTATGGTTCATGTTGATACTGGCTATAAGTCCTCCCTCATTGCCATCTGAGCCAGTGTAACTAATTTCTTCACCAGCCAGGGTAGTCATATGGCCACCCAATGCTCTCAACACTGCATTTCCAGCACATATGTCCCATTTTTTAATGTAGGTGACATGGATATACACATCAGCTTCTTCTTGATTCTTTTCAGCCACATCAAGGAGGGCCAACACTTTATAACCTAGGACAGAAAGAAGTGGAAAAAGAAAAATTAAACCAAGTTTTTCTATTCATCACAAAGGATAAATCTATTTGTGTTAGTAATATGCACATGCATATTTTTTCCTGGCCATCATTGCCTTGAATTGTTATTCGTATTATTATTATTACTCTCTCAATATATTTAGCTTCTCAGTTTTACCAGGAGATTCAACACTTACACAGTACCAACTAAAAGAGGAAATNTGATAAGACAAGTGGCAGTGGCTTTAAACTGGAAGAGGGTAGATTTAGAGTGGATATAAGGAAGAAATTCTTCACTATAAGGGTTGTGAGACAGTGGAACAGGTTGCCCAGAGAAGCTGTGGGTGCTCCAAGAACATGTTGGGTGGGTCTCTGAGCAACCTGGTCTAGTGGGAGGTGTCCTTACCCATGGCAGGGGGGTTGGAACTAGATGATCTTTAAGTTTCCCTCCAACCCAAACTATTCAGTGATTATTAAAGGACAAATTCTCAAGTTTACAGTGTTAAAAGGAGTATTTATTCAGATAGATGTGGATGCTTAGAAAAATATGTTCCAAAAACCCCAAGATTCTTAAAGCCAAGTGGGAGACAGCACACACTTACGTGACTGGAAATTAAGATCATATTTAAAGACAGTAAAATACTTAGCACATAATATTGAGTGTTCAGCAAGCAAAACAAGAAAATAAGTTTATTCAGACTTAAGTTTCTGCATAACTTCACAACTCTAGAGGTCAGTGTTGCCTAAGGGAAAGCAGGAACAGATATATATGGCAAGACATGAATACTAAAAACTACTTTGAAGCTTTCAGAAGTGCCTATGCATTGCCAAACCCGCAGCCACGCTCGCTGATACTAAAGAATTAATTAGTTCACAGTTGTGGCATTAACAGCATGTCAGATAATCAATAAGGCTATGCCACACAGGCTTGCTTGTTACATACAAACAGTTGCCCCTAAGATCTTTAATCGATCTTGGTATTCACGCTGAATAAACAGCAGCTCCTGGGTATAATATCATGGACCCCAGTTCTTCTGCTGAAGACTAAGAGCACACATAACACTGGTCAGTATCCACAGGTTCCCCTGTCTTTGCTTTGTATTAAGCACTCGGATTTAAGGGATCTTAATTCTTAACCACCTTCTCAGTTAGTTTGTTCTGAATGCATCATTTTTATCTTAAACAAGGGCAGCATTTTCCTTTGTGGTTTTCTAGCACAGGGTGCAGCTGCAGCTCAACCACTGAGGTTTGCAGCACAGCTTTTGCCCCAGGTACTATTTCCTCATTTATACCTACAGATGTTCTCTCAACCATCCCATTTTAATTAACCCTGTGGCTGAAGGGGGTGGAAACACATGAAGGCACAAAGGTACCTGTATATGCTGAGAATGGCTTGTGGATCACTCCTATGACTGGTTTACCATTGACAGCCACACAAACCATTGTTGTCACATACTGGCGAAGATCCTCTGTGGGCAAAAGGAGAAAGTAAGCAAAGACAAAAAGAAAGCAGACCTGACATTGCAGCAGTGTTGTTCTTTGAAGTCTAGTCTATATTCTGCCTCTTACAATTATGTAACTTTGTTGTATCTTCAAATAACCTTGCAGCTTTCAAACGACTTTAAACGACTTTAAAAGACTTTTCAGTTTCCCAGCCACTTTTTTCCTGTTCAGCAGATGGAAATAAAGAAACGTGTAATTCCAGCAGAATCCAGAATGACAGTTACCATTTAATTTAGCAATTACTTAGTGGCAAGGAATACTGAAGTAACTCCAGAGAGGGAATATATAAAAGCAAACACTGCGGTCTGATAACTACAGAGATTTCATTATGCAATTTGTTCAATTCAATCACACCAGCTTTGGCAGAACACACTTTAACAAGAGACATCATTTGAAACACTCACTGGTTTCTCTCCAGCATAAGAGGCAGACATCAGAATTACACACATGATTTGTCAAGAAGAGTCAGCTACCTGTATATTCTTGTGTAGCATCCAAGGGATCGATCCAGACAGTGACACTTTCTGCTGGAACCTCTCTGGGCTGTATTTTTTGTTTAATGTCTTCAGGAATGCTACGATCCCAAGAGACTGTCTCCTCATCAGCTGTGTCAACACGCTCTTCAGAGTTAATCTAGGATGAAAGAACACAGGTAGTTGCATTAACTTACCAGGTGTAACTGTGGTACTCTGGAATATTACAGGTCGGCTCATATCTTCTTTTGCTCCCTTCCCCTCCAGCCAGCAGTGCACTGATTGGGGATTTTTCAGCACCTCACCAGCCACAACTGTTGTGCAACAAGTGACAGAAAACCATAATCCAGAATTTTTCCATGAACCACACCACAGCTGGATGCTGCTTTTAAGTGTGCAGCTCTTCCTCCTGAATGTCCTCACAGTAGGAATCACAAAGTTTTTTTTAAATCAAGTTAAATGCAGTTGCTTCAAAGACTACAAGGAGAGCATCTGACTTAGGAGAATCACACTGTAGACAGATATAGTAGGGATCTAATACCCCCTTTGTACATGTCAGAAGATGCAGACTGAATGTACAGATATTTTATCTACACACATTTTGCAGACTGTGATATGACTTGGGGGAGTAGGAATCCTACTCTACATTCCTGCTCCCAGTATGGAGTTACAGCCTGTAATTTAAGTGGCTCAACTGGATGTAACTGTTGCACAGCTGCCAGATGCATGTTATTTTAGAACCAAGTTAAAAACCCTTCAGACCTGCATCCCTCCACACTCCTCAGCAGGACAATGATGCTCATGGTATGCATAGACTGTATGTCTGAGGTTAAGTGTAACCAACCTGCACTTTTAAGCCATTTCATAAATCAGGAACACAAGCTTTTGTTATTCTTAAGTCTTAAGGTGGCTTCCTCTAATATAATTCTAAAAGGATGCCAAACTGACTAGCTCTGATGTCTAGCCAAGTCAAAATAGTAGGTGTACAGGGGATGCAACATTTCCAACTAGAACCACCACTTTCCTTTCACTCACTGCAGAGGGAGCTGGGACTGTAGCTCAGCCCCAGATACCTGACTGGTAGAGCACATAAATCCCCTCTGACTGGGTTAACTCACTATTACAGATGTTGCAGGCAAGTGACATTGAAAGACAATGAAAATAAATAAACAACTGGACTCCCTTTGAACTTTACAGACTCTGCATCAGCAGGATTTTTACATCATTCAAACCATGACAAGAAAAGGAATCAAACACCTCAACAAAGAGTTCAGGGTGTTAAGTGAGGGCTGTCTTTGAGAAAAGTCAAAAAAAAAGGAAAGCAAGCAGAACTGCAGCAAACTCAGCCACGTATCACAGCTGTCATCTCACCTACCACCAGCATTTGAAGTGTTCCAAGCCAAACACAGAGTCCTTGAAGTTGCCCTGACATTTACAAATGAAACGTTTGTTGTACAATACACCTGACAATGGTGTTACCCCCAGGAAAAACAGCCCTGCAAAGCCAGGGTGACTAGTCCCACACACTTGGCAGCCTCCACAACCCCCTGGGCAATTTAAGTTCCACTACAGCATACAAGGCACCATCACTTAAAAAAACCCAACCCAAAAAACAACAAAACATTTCCCCAACAAGAGCTTCCAACAGGAATCTCTCAGCCATGATTAGTCTGCCAAAAACAAGCAAGAAAACAATAAATCCCCAAACACCACAGAAAAAAAAAAAGGAAAAAAAAAAGCCCAACCCAAACAGTAATACTGGTGAGGTTACAAAGCCACCTGGGGAAAAGAAAAATAAATAAATAGGAAAACCAACTTAGCCACTAGTAACAGTCCAAATACCAATTCACAGCCATTCCTACACACGTTGTTGTTAAATGTATTTGTTGTTAGGAAGCTACATTATAGGTTTTGCAAGACATAGTTATCTGAGAGAGGGTCACCAACCCTTAACATTGGAAACGTCTCTTCTTTCTTTGTTTTTGTGTTGCTGTGTTTGTTTGTTTTAATTAATGAGAATATACTTGAAAAATGCCTTTGTATTTGCCCATCCCTGGCACCATTCCAGGTGAGCTTGGCCAGGGCTCTGAGCATCCTGCTCTGGTTGCAGATGTCCCTGCTCCCTGCAGGGGGGTTGCACCAGATGACCTTTAAAGATCCTTTCCCAAGCCAAACCATTCCATGATTCTCGGATTGAATGGATAAGTCTATTGATTTGAATGGGACCATGAAAATGAAGAGCCTGGAGGCCCAGAGAAACCAGCATGGACAGAGGAATGTTAGGGAAACATTAATAGATGTTTGACTTTGTTGTTTTGTCAGGGTGCTACTTCTGCATGACATACCCAGGCACTTCAGAGGATCACACAATGCAGTAGATCACTGACCGAGAGACATCCCTTGTGGGCAGCAGAAGATATTTTATCACTATAGGCATTCTCTGGACTAATATTCAGAGCAACCAGCAAGGGGATACCCACAATTACACACCTTGAGAGGTGCACTGACCTACAAGGCAGTTGTACAGAACTGTACTTGATCTGCTGCTTCAGAGATGTCACAACTTAGGGTTGTGTTGCAGCTTGAGCAGCAGCCTTTGGGCTTTCCCTTCCAGGCCAAACCACACACCCTGCCCCTCCAACCACTGCTCCGAAGAGCAATGTGCCCTTCCACTCACTACAAGTCAGACTGCTTTACCTTCATTTTCTCTGTGTCTCTCTGGTTTTTCCCCTGAAACTTATCAGAGGTGAAAGCTGTCTCGTCTTCTCACGGCATCTGTACACACACAGACTCTGAAGGAATCAGAGGCCAAAACCTCTGAACATGAAACACTCACTCGACAGGGCAGGATTTATAAATATGCACAACAGGAGACACTCTCCAGCAGAACAAGCAGCAGTCAAAGCACCTCACCTCCCATAACTGAGGGAAGTACCCATCTTACCATGGTTATGAAACTGGGTTTCAGAATCTGCATTTAGCTGTGGCCCTCACTACGAGGACACTGAGGGGCTGAAGCATGAAGAGCAATGAAGCTGGTGAAGGGCCTAGAAAACAAGTCTTATGAGGAGCAGCTGAGGGAACTGGGGTTGTTCAGCCTGGAGCAAAGGAGGCTCAGGGGAGACCTTCTGGCTCTGACAGCTCCTGACAGGAGGCTGGAGCCAGGTTAGGTTGGGCTCTGCTCCCAAGGAACAAGCAAAAGGACAAGAGGAACTGGCCTCAAGTTACACTAGGGGAGGTTTAGGTTGGACCTGAAGAACAATTTCTTCCTCTTCAGGGCTGTCCAGGCCTGTCCCAGGCTGCCTAGGGCAGCACTGGAGTCCCTGTGATCCCTGGAGGGGTTCCAAGCCATGGAGCTGTGGTGCTGAGGGACATGGGTCAGTGGTGCCCTGGCAGTGCTGGGGGAACAGTTGGAATTCATGATCTTAAAGATCTCATCCAAACAAAACGATTCTGCAGTTCTATGATTTAAAATAAGGCCAGTTTAGAAGTCTACTAATATAATAAGTAACAAGAAGAAAAACTTCACTTTGTGACTGGCTACACTACTGAGAAACTCCAATCTTCAGATGCTCAGCTGGCTGATTAAACACCCCCAGTATACACAAAGGCCAAAGGAACTACTTGCAATTGCATCTCAAAAGATAATCACAGAACTCATGACCATAAAGTCAGAGGCTTTCATTTAATGGGGAGAGCCCCAGCAGAAGCCATCTAGCATCAGTTAAAACCCATGTTACTAGATGCACCTCCAGACAACACCTACCACTGTGATTTCAGATGAACATTCCCACTTTCTGCTTTAGGTAAAAGCCTGTTGGCAGTTGGTAAGATCATCCAGGTCAGATGACTTAATTTTGTTAAAAACCCAAGATGCCTTTTTCACAATATGAACAAACAAGTTACTGAATTTACTCAAAGCACTGATTTCCTTCTGAAGTTTAAGTAGCATTTTGGTTTTTAAATCTACTTCTTTAACCCATCTATCTTTCCCACAGAATCAGTATCAGATGCAGAGTTTGCCAGCTCAGCTGAAATTCCAGTTTTCCAAGTACAATAGTTGGCACTGTGGTCAGAAGTCTGCAAACAGCAGGTTTAAACCTAGAAAGTACTTCAGGTATCCTGATAAAAATAAAATAAGCAGTGCTTGGAGACACTGATCTTCAAAAAAGTGGAATTAATTTAGAAGAAAATCTCATTAAAACTGGCATGTTATTAAATTTCCATTTCAAACACTGAATCCCAATTCCAGCATCATCATGAACAAACTTGAAATGAAGTATTTATTTATCAAAACCACTGCCAAAAAACAAACACAACCAGAAGCAACTAAGGATGTTTCACTATTCAATATTTACACTAGGAAAGAAGACATATAGCTGGTGCCAACTACAGAACATAAATCAACATACTGGTCAAAAATAAGCCCGAGATGAGCTGAAAATGAGAATACAGGGCAGAATTCAGTCTGGCAAGTAAGACTGAAAATCCTGTGAAAATAATGCTGGTGGAGTGCAGAAGCAAAAGAGCAGAATTGTTTGAGTCACTTGAAAATTGGCTTTTTTTGTAGTCAGAAGACAGAGGGAATGTGGCCAAAGCAACAGTTTAAGGGGCACATCTTCCTTTGTCATCCACTCCTGCCTTTGAGAGAGCAGGGCTGCTCCTTCAGATGTGCTGCTGCAGGCTGTTGGTAGGGCCATGATGTGAAGTGACCCAGGTTATCCTTAAATAACCTTCATTTTGCATTTTTCCCTTGGATACCTTCAGATACCAAGTTCCTAACACTCCTAGACAAGCAGCATTCAAATAATGGAAGAACCTGACGCATGGTGCTGAGAAAAAAGCATTTTTAGCAAGTCTCTTCAAACAGAGAAGCTCTTCTGGACAGAACACACCAGTGCTCTAGCCAGTCTCTAACTGGATTTGGAAGCAGTGCCCTCTCCCCCCAGCAGCAGCAGGACTGGTTTGAGCACCTCTTTAATCCCCTCATCCAATTCCAATTGCAGTCCTTATCACACCACTGCTGTGCTAGCACAAGGAATAAAGGGGGCTGCAG